>CM072698.1:9715696-9800005 GCA_036884735.1 Huso huso | reverse complement strand
ATCATTGTGCTGATTGATTGCATGTTCTTCTTTGGCAAATGCTGGCAATTCTCGTGGTTTCGTGTCTTACGCAAACACAATAATGCAAAGTGCGATGCCTCACATGTTAGTAGCGGCTTGATGACCACTGCTCAAGGTTCTGAGTGGATTTCTCTGCTTCTCTTCAGAGCAGTTCTCTCCCTGTATACAGGTCTGCAGTGTTGAGGGTTAACAGATATATATTTCAATGGGAGCTTTGTATTGTATCAGCTCAACAACAAACCCTACTGATATGTTAACAAACGTGCTTCAGTTTTAATTACTTGATTTTTATTATAAACTTTTAATAATTCTGCTGTGGGACGGGAGGGGTGGGGGTGCAGACACTTCACCTGGGATTGGTAAGAAACAAACTCCAATGAAACACAGTGTTCAGATTGGAATAAGCTTCTGTTATTACCAGGGCTGTTCATAAAGCAAACACAGCTCAGATACAATCTCTTTAGTATTATTCCCTGTGCACACTGAAGTCTCTGGATTTACTCTGAATCTCTGTGTCTCTCCAGGGCAAGCGCTGCTCATTACAGTGAGAGGGGTCAGGTTGAAGTCTCTGGATTTACTCTGAATCTCTGAGTGTCTCTCCAGGGCAGCGCTGCTCATTACAGTGAGAGAGGGTCAGGTTGATCTCTGGATTTACTCTGAATCTCAGGTGTCTCTCAGGGCAGCGCTGCTCATTATAGTGAGAGAGGTCAGGTTGAAGTCTCTGGATTTACTCTGAATCTCTGAGTGTCTCTCTCAGGGCAGCGCTGCTCATTACAGTGAGAGGGTCAGGTTGAAGTCTCTGGATTTACTCTGAATCTCTGGGTGTCTCTCAGAGACAGCGCTGCTCATTGCAGTGAGAGGGGTCAGGTTGAGTCTCTGGATTTACTCTGAATCTCTGAGTGTCTCTCAGGGCAGCGCTGCTCATTACAGTGAGGGTCAGGTTGAGTCTCTGGATTTACTCTGAATCTGGGTGTCTCTCCAGGGCAGCGCTGCTCATTACAGTGAAGGTCAGGTTGAGTCTCTGGTTTACTCTGGATCTCTGAGTGTCTCTCAGGGCAGCTGCTCGCTCATTGCAGTGAGAGGGGTCAGGTTAAGTCTCTGGTTTCTCTGAATCTCTGGTGTCTCTCCAGGGCAGCTGCTCATTGCAGTGAGAGGGGTCAGGTTAAGTCTCTGGTTTACTCTGAATCTCCAGGTGTCTCTCAGGGCAGCTGCTCATTACAGTGAGAGGGTCAGGTTGAAGTCTCTAGTTCCTCTGAATCTCAGTGTCTCTCAGGGCAAGCGCTGCTCATTGCAGTGAGGGGTCAGGTTGAAGTCTCTGGATTTACTCTGGATCTGGGTGTCTCTCAGGGCAGCCCTTTGCTCATTACAGTGAAAGGAGGTCAGGTTAGTCTCTGGATTTCTCTGAATCTCCCAGGTGTCTCTCCAGGGGCAGCTGCTCATTACAGTGAGGAGGGGTCAGGTTGAGTCTCTGGTTACTCTGGATCTGGGTGTCTCTCGGGCAGCTGCTCATTACAGTGATGAGGATCAGGTTGAAGTCTCTGGTTTACTCTGGATCTCTGGGTGTCTCTCCAGAACAGCGCCACTCATTCAGTGAGGAGGGGTCAGGTTGAAGTCTCTATGGATTTACTCTGAATCTCTGAGTGTCTCTCCGGAACAGGCGCTGCTCATTGCAGTGGAGGGGGTCAGGTTGAAGTCTCTGGTTACTCTGAATCTCTGGGTGTCTCTCAGGGCAGGCGCTGCTCATTGCAGTGGTGTCTCAGGTTGTTTTTGCAGTGTTAGTTTTGTTTTGTTTCAGTTCATTGCAGTGAGTTGTGTGCGCTGCTCTGCTCTGTTGCTGACTCACGGGGGCAGCTTCAAACTTCAAACTGAAACTGCAGCTTTCCTGAGAGCAAAGAGACAGAGCAGAGCAGAGCAGAGGAGAGGGAGGAGGAGGCAGAGCAGAGGGAGAGGAGAGGAGAGGAGAGGGAGAGGAGGGAGAGCATCCACACACAGCACCCAGGCTATGGGACTGACTGTAACCAATCAGCACGCAGGACTGGGCAACAGCATCAGTAGTTACCAGGAAGATTAGCTAGTCACAGGTTCTGCACATTCCACAGACTCCTCCATGTACTCTCCCACACCCTTTCCTCGACCTCTCCGCTCCTCCTGCACTAGAAGACTGGCTGTACCTCCTCTACGTTCCTCTGCTGTGGTGGAATGACCTTCCTACGGATGTCAGGACTGCCCAGTCGCTGACACCTTCCGACACCTCCTCAAGACTCCTCTTCAGACAACACCTGTAGAACTCAACTCTTCCCTTCTGGACAATATAGCACTCTGCCTTTAATGCACTTTAACTTGCACTTATCTGCTCCATATTTTACTGTATTTAATCCTGCACTGAACCCAATCTGTAGTATTTTGTATTTCACCTGCACCATTATCTAACCCTGATGTAACTATCAACACAGTTATCTGCTCTTGAACTGCCCGATTTCAAACCGCACTGTGTTTTGTATTTGCTCTTCTTAGGACTGAAGTCTCCTTATTTTTTGTATCTTGCTCTTAATTGTAGTGTAATTCTTGATATGTATTTTGTATACAACTGTAAGTCTCCCAGGGTAAGGGGCATCTGATAATATATTATTATTATTAATAATAATAATAATAATAATAATAATAATAATAATAATAATAATAATAATAACAATGTACTGATGTGTGTAGTTTGACTTCTGCATCTTTTATTGACAAAGTGGAATTATTAAATAGTCAATAACACTAACAAATACAGTAAACCTGTAACAATAAAATAAAGATAGAAGATGTAACTTGAAGTACCTTAAAGGGTTAGAATGGGTTAAATATTCACAAAGTTATTTTTCTGGAGGCAGCTGGGGACACAGCAGGAGCAATATATTCATGAGTCAATCACATAAAAATAAGAATAAAATCCAGTTATACTATGGCATGAGCATATATCAGAGCATTCAGTGGTGAGCTGTTGTATGTTGACCATCCAAGAAGCAACAACGTACAACGTTTAATGAAATGCAACCCCCACACACACACACACTTTTTAACTAGATCACTTTAGGATAAATTTTAAAGACTGTAAGACTGTAGCAAACAGACTGTGTCAAAATGAATATGAGAAGGTACTGTCTGTAGCATTATGTAATTAAACAATGGCAGAATGTAATCATCTGACCATGGATTTTTATTTTATTGTAAAACTGAACCTGGCATTGGGATAATGTCAGTAAGAGCCACTATATGTTTTTTGATATGTCATTTTTTAAAATGTTTTTGTCTAAAATGTGATTTAAAGTGTGTTTGATTAGAGATAACTATAAATCTTAGTTGATCACCCATATACCGAACAAACACAGTTTCTCACAGAGTTGCTGGCTAAACTCGAGGTAGATTGTCTCGTTTGTTCTAAACAAATTTCTTTCAGTTTCAGAGACGCAACCTGTGAAACTGTATTCTACCCGAGCCTCTTGATGCTATTCCTACTGTCTGATCTTATTGGCTGAGAGCCGTCAGGGCAGCCAATCACAATATTCTGGGGAGACAGCCTCTTATATTTTGATAGAATTGTGAGTTACGTGAACAGTGTGGTAGTGTATCGTTGTTGGTACATGTAGAGCAGTGCTGCGATAGTATTAAGCGTTGCGTTATAGATTGTATTAAAATCAAGATTATAAACAAAGAAATGCTAAACAGTTGTAATTATTTTGATTATTGAAGATGCTCTGGGTGACTGTGCTCGAGATCCTGTGCTGCTTTCACGCGGCGTCAGCCCGTAAGTTTAGTCTCTTTAAAATAATAATACAGTTACATAGTAATGAGGTAATACTATTAGATACTTTATATAATATTTCACTTTCTTTAAAGAAAAACAACATGTTGAAGATGTTAAATTTGCCAATGTAATTCAAATAAAACTATAGAAATGTCATGAAACTTGTATAAAAACACCCTTAATACAATTGTTTATTATTATTATTATTATTATTATTATTATTATTATTGTAATACATTCGTAACATGGACATTTTACTCTGTACAGTACATTGGAATCGATGTAATTTATAGTGTAAGATGGGGTCAATTTATGTAAATTATAGAACACTTTTGACTTATGTTGCCTGGTGAAAATCTACTTATTCTAAACAGGTATTTTATTATTATTAAGATGTAAGTGCGTTCGCTAGATGGCGGTCAAACACAAGCTGGGCGAGCAATACCGGTTACCTAGGACTGTATAAAAAGGATAGGACAGTCAATCCCGTGATGCAGTTCGGTACTCAATTACAGACGCCATTTGTGGAGCCACTTAGTACATTGCGGCGATGCTGTGTTGCAGCGCCAGGATATATTTTTTTTTAATAACAATACAAAATATCGTCAATATAAGTGACTGACTGTTATTTATGTGGATTAGTGTTTGATTATTTCCGTCCATTTGTGACATAATTTTCAATCCTTCTTTTATATAGTCCTAGCCGGTTACACGGAGGTGAGACCGTGAGGATGTTCCTGGCGTTTAAATCTAACTTTACCTTACCCCCTTGTAAACAGGATAGTAAGGTAAAGTTAACTTACTACGATTAAATGATAATAGGTAATAACAAAACATGGTCTATTATATTACGTGTAGTTTAACGAATGTCATTTAAAGGTGTTATTAAAACTAGTGATGTATATCTGTACAGCAGTGTCTGATGCCTTTATCCAAGATGACTTACAGGGTTTCCTGAAGGGATGTGATCAGTCAGTGAGATGTGCATTTCATCCTCATAAGTCTAAAACAGTTGGGGATTCTCCGTTTCTGTTGAAGGTCTTGAGTGAGTTTAACCAATAGGCGAGTCGAAGAATGTCCTTTTTTAGACAGGCGACCAATCAGGGAGTGAATTGAGGCGGGCCATAAATCTCCCAGGTTATTCTCTGCCTCAGCCCTGCTTTAGCAACCAATGAGAAAGTCAAAGCTCTGACATCTGACCAATCATTAGTGAGCCACCCTGAAACATGAATATTCCTTGTTTAGCATTTGTGTCTTTAAAGTTTTTTTTTCAAGTCTGTTTTAATGACTACAGTACAGTTTGATATAAATGGCATGACGCTGCTTCTTTCACAGCAACCTTAGTAGGTCTTTTGTTTAGATATCTTCTGTTTTCGAAAAAACCAAAAAAACATTGCTTTGTGAATAGGGCCTAATATAACTAAAGAGAGTTCATAAATACACAAATATACTTTTATCTCTTTAAAACAGATGAACTGCATTGAAGAGAATGTACAGAAAAGATGAAAAATAGTGGGGGAATGCATAGGAGGTGTTGACCATGCGCACAAGTTAAACAAATGAATATGCAATTTACCTATTCAATCCAGTTAGCTTTATTCATCAGATTAACTGGCAGCTGCTGGTTTGACTGTAAGGCAGTCAGAGAAGTTAAAACTTTTTTTTATTGAACGATAATTCTTATGTTGTAACCTTGATTTCTTCCAGGCACTCATTCCTACTGGTACATGTACACAGGAATAACTGAGGGAAACAATTTTCCTGAATTTGTTGTCGTCGGAGGAGTAGATGATATTCAGCTGAATTACTATGACAGTGATACGAAGGAAGTGATCCCTAAACACCAGATAATGAAGGATGCAGCTGACCCAGACTTCTATAAAAGAAACACTCAGAACTTTGATGCCACTGGAGCAGTTTTCAAAGAGAATGGAAATTGCAATGAAACGCTTTTAACCAAACCAACGGTGAGTACACACACACACACAGCCTCATCAATCAGCCCTGCACTGTTAGAGACACAGTGACTAAAGGACAGAGTACAGACACAAATAGGTTGGGGAGAGGGATAATGTGCAGATATTTTTAGAGATCATTAGATATTTACAGAAACAAAGAGACATCTATAAAAACTAAAGAAATGTATAGTAATTTGTTGAACCAACATAGTTCTATAGATATTTACATTCACCATATAAATCTACTGAAATATATCACAGATGGAAAACTATGTAGACTACAGAAATTCAACTCAATCTGTTGATATAGGATACATGGGTGGTAGTGTTCCGTCTGTAGATGATTTTCCATCTTAAAAATATTTTAATGCGGGCTCCCAGTGGCTCATCCAGTAAAGGCGCTCCATGTGGGAGGTTAGGTCGGCCAGGGTGTCCTCGGCTCACCCCCCGCACCAGTGTCCCCTGTAGTCTGGCCGGGCGCCTGCAGGTTTGCCTGTAAGCTGCCCAGGCTGCGTTGTCCTCCGACGCTGTAGCTCTGAGGCGGCTGCACGGCAGTTCGCAGTGTAAAGAAGCGGTCGGCTGACGGCACACGCTTCAGAGGACAGCGTGTGTTCATCTTCGCCCCTCCCGAGTCAGCGCAGGGGTGGTAGCAGTGAGCTGAGCCTAAAAAATAATTGGGCATTTCAAATTGGGAGAACATAATAAAAAAAAACACTGATTGGCAACGACTAAATTAAAATATATATATATATATATATTGGGAACTGTGAAAATGAGTGTGTGTTTGGAATGTGTACTGCAGCAATGGCAGCGCTGGCGAGCCGAGAGCTGATTTTGTAAGCAAAAAACGAAAAGTTGTTTGCAGCTTCTTGCAATTTACCGTGAAAAAAAATATGCATTTTATTTTCCTTACAGTACGTATTTTATTAATACTTTTATCAGCGCCGTGCATTTGGTTACTATGGCAACGGGGTCAAACAAATACCGACTTCATGATTGGTGTCCTCCCGTGTACGATTTATTGATTTAAAGGCATCAAAAATAAATTGCACGTTTCTTTTCAAGAGTATGTCAACATACTGTATTTACTCAAATTTAAGTTGCACTTTTGTGGCCAAAATAAAGTTCAATTTTGTGGGAGCGACTTGGATTCAAGGTTTTTAGTTGGTACCAATTTACATTTGCGCATGTCAATTATTCTGGTGCGCTTGAACAAGACCAACTGTACACAGGACTAATACTACAGATATTACTCTCGGCACAGTACTGGTGTCGTAGGAAATAAGTTGACCAGGAAAAGTTGATCGCGCAAGCGCAGTATGCAAAAAATAGACAAAAGTAAGGCAGGGCTACAGTTTGATTAAAGGGAGGTTCACTGCATGGCTTTTTATTTTATCTGGCCGTTTATTTACTAGACTGTAAGTTGTGTGATCGACGGCTCTTTATACAGTAAAATGTTTAAATCTGTCTTTTATGTTTCTATAACATTGTTGTCAATCTGATGTAGTTTTGTGTGATCGCGGTGATTTATTTATATATTAAATTATTTTACACGTCAAAATGTTGTCAATCTTTAATCAATGAAAATGTTTCAGTAATATAATCTGATGACATGCTGCATCCATCATATTAGTATGACAAGGTCGTATTTTTACATTTAATATGAGTATAGCTGTAACTTTACTACAGTTTAGACATTGGCAAACCACTGCCAGTTAAAAAAAAATGAATAGTATATAGAGTACCTTGATCTGTCTGCATGTCTTTATGTTTATTTAAAAATGTTCTAGGTTTAGTGTTGTGGTTTTAAATTGGGATAGGTGAAGAAAATGAACCACAAATAGCCAGACGAAAGTTTTTAGAAAGGAATTGTGTCGTGTAGTCAAGCCTAGAATTAAAAAATCTCTCATCTTGTTTGCACACAATACATTAACATAAATGCCATATTCTTCGTAAACGTGACAATTGTATTCCTTGCAGTAATATATAGTATTACTAAGGGATAAGATTTGTATTATGTAAAAAAAAGGACCCTGTCAAATCCTCTTGATAGGACAAATACAGAAATGAAAAACGTATGCCATGGTAGATATGATTGCTCGTTATGTCTTACATGGTTGTTGCACACAGGAATTTATAATGAGATAGAGATATATAAAAAGACATATATAATGATGAAGAGACATACTGTATATATGTGTATATCTACATGATTTTAAATCGTGATAATTCACTTTAATTCAATATACTGTATCTCTTTCTCGATGTATGTCTTATTGTTTGTTGCACTACAGGGATTTGCCATTTTAAAATGATGCTGATATACAGTAGCCTACATATACTGTATCTCTCTCTCAACACAAAATCATGGTTGGTATTGAACTACAGGTATTTACCACGGTTTGCAAAGACGTTAACTCTTTAGTTTTTAATTAATGATGTATTGTTTCTTCCACGCTTGTAATTGAAACGCATGCACTATGATAACCTGTAGTCTCCTGTTCGTTTTCTGTCCTAATTATACAAAGTACTGTATGTAAAATAAATGAAAGAACAAATATAAAATAATAATACTGTATAAGCAACGTTTTTCAAGTACATCGTGTGATTGTTGTGCACCGTGGCCTGGTTAGTAATCGCAGCATGGAGCTTAATTTTTTCCGTGATTGAAACTCATGCTTTGACTTTTGGACAATCGCTCGCATACCTTCTGTCCATACTGTAGTGCTTCTCAAAACAAAAACACCTCAGAAATGCAAAATAACATCAATACGAAACACATTTAGCTAGTTAACGTTTGTTACACAAACAGAAATACACAATCGAAATGTACAATCATACAATTCATTTTAAATGATTTATTTGCTGCTAATAAATATTACAGCGATATTCATCCCCTTATCTAGAGTAATACTGTTGAATATATCCGATCTACATGTTAATGTAAATGATACGTACAAAAGTCATTTTAAATTATGCGTTTTTGTTAGGCTAATATATCGGATCTATAGCGATATTCACATCATCGTATCTAGCAGCATACTGCCGAATAAATCCGATCTACTAATTGATATAAATTATACTTACAACATTAATTTTAAATTATTTATTGTTCATTAATATATCCGATCTACTTATTTCCTAGCCTAGACTTGTTTACATTAGAAACAATGGAACCTCCCCTTTAAATTCTAGAGCTTGATCAACTTATTTCCTGATCTACTTATTTCCTGGGACACCAGTATATTAAAACAGCTGCACAGCAAACTTCATGAACATTTTTAATGCAGCTTTTAAAAAAAAAGTAATTTTGTTTGCTGAAGAAAAGATTAACTGTGGCATCTGAGATGTGTCAGAAGATGGAGACGCAATCGAAAGGCTGTATAATACTATAATATTACCAGTATAGTACGTGTTGAAATGATCAACGCGCGTCCGGCTTCAAAATGAACAATCATTTATTTATATATCTTTCTTTTTCTGTCTGGAGGAGCACAAGAAACATGAACACTAAAGGTAATGGCATATTCTCCATCGCTCTCTGATTCTCTTGCTTAATTTTATTATGGTCTGTGCCTGGTTTAACTACGGAACCTCACTAGTGTAAACAACATAGTCCTAACTCAAACGTAACGTAACCGTTCATTTTGTGTTTTTTCATTAAGAGCTAAATGTGACTTGCATTCAGGGTTTTTTTTTTTGGTGTCCGTATTTGGGGTGTGACTTGAATTCAGGGCGACTTAAATTCGAGTAAACACGGTCATTTTAAAGGTTTACAAAACTTGAACATGCTGCTGAATTTGTTGCAAAGGTTGTTTTAAAAATCTATTTTGTCTGCTTCCGTTTGCAGCCAAAACTTTTACAGAACATTGCTACGTTTTAAAAGATGGTTTCAATAGTGACTTGAGTTTCAATGTTTGAATGCCGTTTGACCTTTGACGTACCTGCAAATACTTCCAAAGTTAGCTCAAAGATATTCTATGCAGTGAAAACGAGCAGCTATATTTAGCTGGAAACAAGGTATTCTCAACACAGCAATAAGTTTTTTGTTTTGGTTTGAAGGCAGCAGAAGCATAGCCTGTGTTTTTTTTTTTTTTTTTTTTGTTTTAATTTGCTTGACAGAAGCCCTTTTGCACGGCAACTTACAGAAGTAACAAGTTATTACAGAAGCTGAGAAACCAACAATACAGCTGTTGTGTTCTGTTTGTTTCTGTTGCACTTTTGTAACATGAAACACTTTGTGCAGTTGTTGTGCACAGTGTGTGTTTCTGTGGGTTGTGTGCGCATGTTTGCTTTATGTTGTACTGTATAGACTACGTGCAACTACTGTTAAAATATAAACTACTAAAAGTACCTTCACAGCACCATACATTTTCAGTCTTGGCTACTTTGCTCTGTTCCCACCCATGGATACAAAGATATGGTAGAGGACCAATTTTGATAAATGACACAAAAAAGCAACACAATACACAAACTTAAGCGCTTGTTTTGCATCATGCCATCTCCCCAATTATGTGATTTTAAACAGAGATTAGATGACAGCGTTTACTAATAATAATAATCTAAATTTCTGACACTTTATTTTTCGGAAGATAAAATTGACCTAGTATTTTAGGGACCCTGTAAGGGGACTGTGACAAGTGGTTGCACTGCGTGGGTGTGGTGATGTCATGGACCCGGAACACAGAGTCAAACCAAGGAATGAAGGGCCAAAACTTTTATTAAATAATAAAACAAACAAAAAATTTAAACAAACACAAAACAAAAGAGCAAATAATGGCGGAGTGCCAGTGCTGAGGGGTGTGTGTGTGTGTGTGTGTGTGTGTGTGTGTGTGTGAGCTCCTGGGATCCTCTCTGCAGAGCTATCCCTATAAGTGAAGAGAGCAGCATTGCAAAGGGTTGAGATCCAGAGTGCCAGTGCTGAGGGGTTCCACTGTGTGTGTGTGTGTGTGTGTGTGTGTGTGTGTGTGTGTGTGTGTGTGTGTGTGTGTGTGTGTGTGTGAGAGCTCCTGGTCAGATTCCCTTGTAGATCAGATTCCTGTGTAGAGGGTCAGATTCCCGTGTAGAGGGTCGGATTCCCTCTGTAGAGAGCAAGGAGCTGACCTGCTTCTGAACACAATCCATGAAAGCAGATTCCCTCTGTAGAGAGAGCAAGGAGCTGACCTGCTTCTGAACACAATCCATGAAAGCAGATTCCCTCTGTAGAGAGAGCAAGGAGCTGACCTGCTTCTGAACACAATCCATGAAAGCAGATTCCCTCTGTGAAGAGCAGGAGCTGACCTGCTTCTGAACACAATCCATAAAGCAGATTCCTCTGTGGAGAAAGCAAGGAGCTGACCTGCTTCTGAACACAATCCATGGCAGATTCCCTCTGTAGAAACAAGGCTGACCTGCTTCTGAACACAATCCATGAAAGCAGATTCCCTCTGTAGAGAGGCAAGGGCTGACCTGCTTCTGAACACAATCTATGCAAACTGCAGGTACAAAGGACCTGGTCTGTCGTAATAATGCATCAAAAGCAGGATTTATGACAATCTGTGAATTTAACAAGGCAATGAACAAATTTAACAAAGGCTATGTATGCAAATTTAATTAATACTGCCCTGTACACATTTTACTTAGCCCAACATGGTGACCCTCATATTATGCATGGCATCGTATGCACGGCGACAGACAGCACCACGAGGGCAACCAAAAGCTTAGCCTATAAATTTAGCTCTTGACCATTTACACGTGCAAACGTTTCAGGCAGTGTTTGACTTTTTGTATAGTTTGTCTACTACACCTTAGCCTGTGGTAAATAAAATCCAACTTGTTGATTTTTATTTGACTGGTGTTGTTTTTTTTTTCTCAGCGTGTGGATCTGGGGCTTGTGATTTGTGACCTTTTGGAGATCGATGCACTGGTTACTTCTGTTTTAGCGCAGAAAGAAAATATAGGCTGCCAGTAGATTGAAAAGGTAAAATGATTTTACCTTTGATTAGTAAATACCTATAAAAAACTATTCAAATGTGCACATATCTGGTATTTTTGAATTCGGGGACACTCAGAGCAATTCCAAGACTAATGTATTTTTACCTGTGGAACTAAAGCTGTCAATATTCCGCCATCTTGTATGACAAGTCACATGACAAAAGCTACGTCATTTAAACCTGCTTCAGCATTGGTTGACACTCTTATGACTAATCGGTCTCAGTCGGTCTTGGTCGGCAACCGCTGCACACAGGCAGACTGATGACATCTGAGCGAAACTGCGTCTGAAAAGATTCCAACATGTTCAATCTTCAAATCTGAAGACATCCGACTGAAATCTGGATACTCTTGGTTTTAGGGCAAGCACACTGCTACGATTCATCCAGACTGTGTGCGGTCAGTTGAATGAGATAGTCGGGACGGCTTGAGGGCGCTGTGCGGTGGGTTTTATTCGTCTTCTGCTGTCAGCTGATATCCCAGCATGCCCTTTCTTAAGGAGTACCGCCTCTATACATGACGTCCTCCCCCAATATCTCAGAACAAGGAACGCCGCGTGTTTTTGTTTGTTTGTTTTCGCATTGCCGGAAGTAATGGTAATGTTTTCAATAGAAGTAGCCGGTGCAGATCTCGTTCTGGACGGAGATCGCGCGGATCTCGTGGACGGCCCGGTCGCGCGGATCTCGTTCTGGGCGGAGAATCGCGGCGGATCTCGTTCTGGACGGAGATCGCGGCGGATCTCGTTCTGGACGGAGATCGCGCCGGATCGTTCTGGACGGAGATCGCGAAGGATCTCGTTCTGGACGGAGATCGCGGCGGATCTCGTTCTGGGGTCGCGCGGATCTCATGCGGACAGAGATCCGCCCGATGCAGCTTATTCTGAAACCTGATCAATCCTAAATTCCCAGCTTTGTGTTGGTCGGTGATAGTTTGAGTTTTGAAGCTACAAAACTTCATTAAAAAATATATAGTTCTATTAATTTACTCAGAAGTGCAACCGCGACACATTTGGGTATCCTCATCCCTCCTCCTCTCTCCCCATCCCTCTTCTCTCCACACCCCTCCTCTGTCTCCATCCCTCCTCTCTCCTCATCCCTCCCCTCCCCATCCCTCCTGTCTCTCCCCATTCCTTCTCTCTCCTCACCCCTTCACTCTGTCCCCATCACTCCTCTCTCTCTCCTCACCCCTCCTCTCTTCACACTCCTCTCTCTCCTCACTAAGGATGAAATGATTTTTCAATAGTATGATGTATCGTGATTATGAATATTCGTGATAATGGTATTG
Source organism: Huso huso (assembly GCA_036884735.1). Lineage (NCBI taxonomy): Eukaryota > Metazoa > Chordata > Actinopteri > Acipenseriformes > Acipenseridae > Huso > Huso huso. Next base: position 9,786,982 of record CM072698.1, on the reverse strand, counting down.
TGGACGTTTAATTATTATTCGATAATCGTAGAAAATGATAGTCACATAGAAATACGGTTGGAAGCAGAACAGATGCTTTTCTCTCCAAATAAAGATAAAATCATAGGTGTGTACTTGGGCTGCTACGATTAAATCAAAAATTGATTTTTTGATTGATTCCATTCCTCATTATATAAATACTGGATAATCGATTTCAATAATTACATTTTTTAACGCGCAGAGTTAATAACATTATTTAAGTTTATCAATGAAACTGCACCGATCGCCCTGCCTTGGTATTTACAGTATTTCTGCCACACAAGCAGTGGGCGTGTTCTTCTTCTCCTGCTCGTGTTAACCAGCATCTGATTTGCTGGTCCCATCCTACCAGCCAATCAGATTTGAAAATGCTTTGTAAGTACGCCCCTCTGTGTATTCACTGTGTAAACAAAAAACAAAGGATAAAGCGAGCACCTTGTATCCAGAGCAGGATGACAGGCTTGTATTCATGACAAGCAGCCTGGAAATAAAAACATTGAAAAAAACTGACTCTATGGAGTTTCAAAATGAACTGTTATATAATGAATATTTAACAATATTCAATAACATAAAATGAATAAAATGATCAGTGATGTTAAACGCAATTTTGGAGTAAGGATCAGCTAGCGGGTATGCATGCTGTGGGAAGGAAATCAAATGTTATTATGATGATGTTTTAGGCGGGGTTTTTCCATTGTGTGTTTCACAGATCGTGAAGGTTAGGTGGTACAGTATTAACAAGATGCAATGCGTGATGCTGCAGCTGCCACTGAATTAAAAAACACAGTTTTCATAAACTCGTGTCTAGTTTATATAGCTTACATTCCACAGTACTGTAATGTGTTTGGAATAAATATTTTAGTGACTCTCCTGTAGTGTGTTAAACTTGCTTTAGGCTTGTTGCGAATGTGTTTTTTTATTTTATTTATTCTCTTGACACTACCCAGGTGTAATTACCGCTTGCATTCAGTTGTTGTTCACGAGCTTTACTGAACTGCAGTGATATTAAAATAATCACGTCACAGGAAGAGGAATGCACCCAGGATGTCTGGCACAATCATCGATATTTACTAGAATGATTAGATTTTGTTGCCCAATTAATCCATTGCTATTTTGAGGCTTAACTGACAGCCCTAGTGTGTACTTTCACTACAAAAAAATACATAGTGAGGAAATACCACAGGATGTGCATCCGATCCGCAGAATGTGACAAAAACAACGAAGGCAGGAACAGCTTCAAACGTGCCCTTCCGTACGCAGCACCCGCGGAGTTAAAGACGTCAGCAATCAACAAGCAAGGAGGTCACTTTAATAACACCCCTCTCCAGTGCGGCTCCCTCCCTGCACTGTGCTTTGTACCACCCTCAATTATCAGGGTAGAATTTCAATACGTTCATTAAAATGGACGCGCTATAGGCTGTTATGCCACCAAAGAAACAGGCTGCCTCGGGTAAAGCTGAGAACGGGATTGAAATGTGTTTTCATACATTATAAATGAAATAACGACAAAAACAGTAATAAAAAAGGAATCTGCATAAAGAACATCAGGCCCATGCTGCTCTGTTCCATGCTTACAGGTTGTGTAGTACAAAATCATTTATTTTGCAGACTATCTGAAAAATAGAGAATAGTTCGCAGTGTGTGTGTGTAAAGCAAGTACTTTTAATGTATTGACAGAAATCCAGATGCTTCAGATTTTGTTTCTAAGTACATTTAAATAAATAATAAAATGTGTAAATAAAGCAGGAGGAGCTTGCAGTCCCATTTTGACAGACTTTAATAAAGGGATCATTTTTTGCATCTATTAATGATGGTGATAGAAGGACAGTTTCATTCAGATTATTTATGTTTCTTCCTCATGTGTGCTGGTATTGTTTTTCGTTCTTTCTAGAATCTTGCTCTTTTTTATAGTCTGTAGCTTCCTTGTGTTGCAGGCCATGTCCCGCAGATAAAGACAGATCTTGTTGTTTTTTTCTTTTTATTCAGTTAAAGTGTAAAATAACCGCTACTATCATGATAATCGGTGTATCATGAGAGTGGGCTCACAACTATTCATATCGTGGAAATGTACTATCATTTCATCCCTACTCCACACCCCTCCTCTCTCCTCATCCCTCTGCCCTCTCTCCATCCCTCCTCTCACTCTCCATCCCTCCTCTCTCCTCATCCCTCCTCCCTCTCCATCCCTCCCTCTCCTCATCCCTCCTCTCTCTCATCCCTCCTCTCTCTCTCCTCATCCCTCCTCCCTCTCTCCATCCCTCCTCTCTCTCTCCTCATCCCTCCTCCCTCTCCATCCCTCCTCTCTCTCTCCTCATCCCTCCTCCTCATCCCTCCGCCCTCTCTCCATCCCTCCTCTCTCTCCTCACCCCCTCCCCCTCTCCATCCCTCCTCTCTCTCCTCACCCCTCCTCTCTCTCCTCACCCCTCCTCTCTCTCCTCACCCCTCCCTCTCTCCTCATCCCTCTCCCTCCTCACCCCTCCTCTCTCTCACCCCCCTCTCTCTCTCATCCCTCCCTCTCTCTCCTCCCCCTCCTCTCTCTCCTCATCCCTCCTCTCCTCATCCCTCCTCTCTCTCCTCATCCCTCCTCTCTCTCTCCTCATCCTCCTCTCTCCTCACCCCTCCTCTCTCTCCTCATCCCTCCTCTCTCCTCACCCCTCCTCTCTCTCCCTCATCCCTCCTCTCTCCTCATCCCTCCTCTCTTCATCCCTCCTCTCTCTCCTCATCCCTCTCTCTCTCTCCTCATCCCTCCTCTCTCCTCACCCCTCCTCTCTCTCCTCATCCTCCTCTCTCTCCTCACCCCTCCTCTCTCTCTCCTCATCCCTCCTCTCTCTCCTCATCCCTCCTCTCTCTCTTCATCCCTCCTCTCTCTCCTCATCCTCCTCTCTCTCCTCATCCCTCCTCTCTCTCCTCACCCCTCATCTCTCTCTCCTCATCCCTCCTCTCTCTCTCCTCATCCCTCCTCTCTCTTCATCCCTCCCTCTCTCTCCTCACCCCTCCTCTCTCCTCATCCCTCCTCTCTCCTCATCCCTCCTCTCCTCACCCCTCCTCTCTCTCTCCTCATCCTCCCTCTCTCCTCATCCCTCCTCCTCTCTTCATCCCCTCCTCTCTCTCCTCATCCCTCCTCTCTCTCCTCACCCATCTCTCTCTCTTCATCCTCCTCTCTCTCCTCATCCTCCTCTCTCTCTCCTCATCCTCCTCCTCTCTCACCCCTCCCTCTCTCTCTTCATCCCTCCTCTCTCTCTCCTCACCCCTCCTCTCCTCATCCCCCCCCTCTCTCCTCCCCCTCCTCTCTCTCCTCACCCCTCCTCTCTCTCTCCTCCCCTCCTCTCTCTCCTTTCACCCCTCCTCTCTCCTCATCCCTCCTCTCACCTCATCCTCCTCTCTCTCCTTTCACCTCTCCTCTCTCTCCTCATCCCTCCTCTCTCTCCTTTCCCCCTCCTCTCTCTCTCCTCCCCTCCTCTCTCTCTCCCCCTCCTCTCTCCCCACCCCTCCTCTCTCTCCTCACCCCTCTCTCTTCACCCCACCCCTCCTCTCTCTCCTCACCCCTCCTCTCTCTCCTCATCCCTCCCTCTCTCTCCTTTTCACCCCTCCTCTCTCACCCCTCCTCTCTCTCTCTCCTTTCCCCCCTCTCTCTCTCTCCTCATCCCTCCTCTCTCTCCTTTCACCCCTCCTCTCTCTCCTCACCCCTCCTCTCTCTTCTTACCCCTTCTCTCTCTCCTCACCCCTTCTCTCTCTCCTCACCCCTCCTCTCTCTCCTCTCCCCTCCTCTCTCTCCTCATCCCTTCTCTCTCTCTCCTCATCCCTCCTCTCTCCCCATCCTCCCTCTGCTCATCCCTCCTCTCTCTCCTTTCACCCCTCCTCCTCTCCTCATCCCTCCTCTCTCCTCTCCCCCCCTCCTCTCTCTCCTCATCCCTCCTCTCTCTCCTCATCCCTCCTCTCTCTCCTCCCCCCCTCTCTCTCTCCTCATCCCCCCTCTCTCTCCTCACCCCCTCCTCTCTCTCTCCTCATCCCTCCTCTCTCTCCTCATCCCTCCTCTCTCTCTCTCATCCTCCTCCTCTCCTCTCCTCCTCTCTCCTCATCCCTCCTCTCTCTCTCTTCATCCCTCCTCTCTCATCCCTCCTCTCTCTCCTTTCACCCCTCCTCTCTCTCCTCATCCCTCCTCTCTCTCCTTTCACCCCTCCTCTCTCTCCTCCCCTTCTCTCTCTCCTCACCCCTCCTCTCTCTCCCTCATCCCTCCTCTCTCTCCTCATCCCTCCTCTCTCTCTCCTCATCCCTCCTCTCTCTCCTCACCCCTCCTTTCTCTCCTCATCCCTCCTCTCTCCTCTCCTCACCCCTCTCTCTCTCCTCACCCCTCCTCTCTCTCCCACCCCCTCCTCCTCTCTCCTCACCCTCCTTTCTCTCCTCATCCCCTCTCACCCTCTCCTCCCCTCCTCTCTCTCACCCCCTCCTCCTCTCTCTCCTCCCCCTCCTCTCTCCTCATCCCTCCTCTCTCCTCACCCCTCCTCTCTCCTCATCCCTCCTCTCTCCTCATCCCTCCTCTCTCTCTCCTTTCACCCCTCCTCTCTCCTCATCCCTCCTCTCTCTCTCCTTTCACCCCTCCCTCTCTCCTCATCCTCCTCTCTCTCATCCCTCCTCTCTCCTTACCCCTCCTCCTCTCTCTTTCCTCACCCCTCCTTTCTCTCCTCATCCCTCCTCTCACCTCTCCTCACCCCTCCTCTCTCCACCCCTCCTCCTCTCTCTCTCCTCACCCCTCCTCTCTCCTCATCCCTCCTCTCTCCTCCCCCTCCTCTCCTCCTCCCTCTCTCCTCACCCCTCCTCTCTCTCTCCTTTCACCCCTCCTCTCTCATCCCTCCTCCTCTCTCTCCTTTCACCCCTCCTCTCTCCTCATCCCTCATCTCTCCTCATCCCTCCTCTCTCTCTCCTTTCACCCCTCCTCTCTCTCTCCTCATCCCTCCTCTCTCTCTCCTCACCCCTCCACTCTCCCCACCCCTCCTCTCTCTCCTCACCCCTCTCTCCTCCCCCTCCTCTCTCTCTCCTCATCCCCCCCCTCTCTCCTCACCCCTCCTCTCTTTCCCCACCCCCTCTCTCTCTCCTTTCACCCCTCCTCTCTCTCCTCTCTCCTCATCCCTCCTCTCTCCTCATCCCTCCTCTCTCTCCTCCTCCCTCCTCTCTCTCCTTTCACCCCTCTCTCTCTCCCCCCCTCCTCTCTCTCTCCTCATCCCTCCTCTCTCCTCATCCCTCCTCTGTCCTCACCCCTCCTCTCTCCCTCATCCCTCCTCTCTCCTCACCCCTCCTCTCTCTCTCTTTATCCCTCCTCTCTCCTCACCCCTCCTCTCTCCTCCCCTCTCTCTTTCCCCACCCCTCCTCTCTCCTTTCACCCCTCTCTCTCCTCTCTCCTCATCCCTCCTCTCTCCTCATCCCTCCTCTCTCTCCTCATCCCTCCTCTCTCTCCTTTCACCCCTCCTCTCTCTCCTCACCCCTCCCTCTCTCTCCTCATCCCTCCTCTCTCTCCTCATCCCTCCTCTCTCTCCTCATCCCTCCTCTCTCCTCACCCCTCCTCTCTCCTCATCCCTCCTCTCTCTCTCTTCATCCTCCTCTCTCCTCATCCCCCTCCTCTCTCATCCCTCCTCTCTCCTTTCACCCCTCCTCTCTCTCCTCATCCCTCCTCTCTCTCTCCCCCCTCTCTCTCCTCTCCCCCTTCTCTCTCCTCACCCCCTCCTCTCTCTCTCCTCATCCCTCCTCTCTCTCCTCACCCCTCCTCTCTCTCCTCATCCCTCCTCTCTCTCCTCACCCCTCCTTTCTCCTCATCCTCTCCTCACCTCCCTCCCCTCCTCTCTCTCCTCACCCCTCCTCTCTCCACCTCCTCCTCTCTCTCTCCTCCCCACCCCTCCTTTTCTCCTCACCCCTCCTTTCTCTCCTCATCCCCTCCTCTCACCTCCTCACCCCTCCTCTCTCTCTCACCCCCCTCCTCCTCTCTCTCCTCCCCTCCTCTCTCCTCACCCTCCTCTCCTCATCCCTCCTCTCTCCTCACCCCTCCTCTCTCCTCATCCCTCCTCTCTCTCTTTCACCCCTCCTCTCTCCTCATCCCTCCTCTCTCTCCTTTCACCCCTCCTCTCTCTCCTCATCCTCCTCTCTCATCATCCTCCTCTCTCCTCACCCCCCTCCTCTCTCTCTCCTCACCCCTCCTTTCTCTCCTCATCCCTCCTCTCTCCTCTCCTCTCCTCTCTCCACCCTCCTCCTCTCTCTCCTCACCTCCTCCTCTCATCCTCCTCTCCTCACCCCTCCTCTCTCCTCCATCCCTCTCTCTCTCCTCCCCCCTCTCTCTCTCCTTTCACCCCTCCTCTCTCCTCATCCTCCTCTCTCTCCTTTCACCTCTCTCTCCTCATCCCTCATCTCTCCTCATCCTCCTCTCTCTCCTTTCACCCCTCCTCTCTCTCCTCCCTCCTCTCTCTCCTCACCTCCTCTCTCCCCACCCCTCCTCTCTCCCCCACCTCTCTCTCCTCACCCCTCCTCTCTCCTCATCCCCTCTCTCCTCCCACCCCTCCTCTCTCTTTCCCCACCCCTCCTCTCTCCTTTCACCCCTCTCTCTCCTCTCTCCTCATCCCTCCTCTCTCCTCATCCCTCCTCTCTCTCTCCTTTCCCCCCTCTCTCTCCTCATCCTCCTCTCTCTCTCCTTTCACCCCTCCTCTCTCTCCTCATCCCTCCTCTCTCTCATCCCTCCTCTCTCTCCTCACCCCTCCTCCTCTCTCTCCTCCACCCCTCCTTTCTCTCCTCATCCCTCCTCTCACCTCTCCTCACCCCTCCTCTCTCTCCACCCCTCCTCCTCTCTCTCTCCTCACCCCTCTCTCTCCTCATCCCTCCTCTCTCCTCACCCCTCCTCTCTCCTCATCCCTCCTCTCCTCATCCCTCCTCTCTCCTCATCCTCCTCTCTCTCCTTTCACCCCTCCTCTCTCTCCTCATCCCTCCTCTCTCTCTCCTTTCACCCCTCCTCTCTCTCCTCATCCCTCATCTCTCCTCATCCCTCTCTCTCCTCATCCCTCCCTCTCTCTCCTCATCCTCCTCTCTCCTCCACCCCTCCTCTCCCCACCCCTCCTCTCTCCTCCCCCCTCCTCTCTCCTCACCCCTCCTCTCTCTCTCCTCATCCCCCCTCTCTCCTCACCCCTCCTCTCTCTTTCCCCACCCCTCCTCTCTCCTTTCACCCCCTCCTCTCTCCTCACCCCTCCTCTCTCTCCTTTCATCCCTCCTCTCTCTCCTCATCCCTCCTCTCTCTCCTCCCCTCCTCTCTTTCCCCACCCCTCCTCTCTCTCCTTTCACCCCTGCTCTCTCTCCTCATCCCTCCTCTCTCTCTCCTTTCACCCGTCTCTCTCTCCCCATCCCTCCTCTCTCTCCCTCACCCCTCCTCTCTCTTCACCCCACCCCTCCTCTCTCCCCCCCCTCCTCTCTCTCCTCATCCCTCCTCTCTCTCCTTTCACCCCTCGTCTCTCTCTCCTCATCCCTCCTCTCTCCTCATCCCTCCTCTCTCCTCATCCCCTCTCTCTCCTCATCCCTCCTCTCTCTCCTTTCACCCCTCCTCTCTCCTCATCCCTCCTCTCTCTCCTCACCCCTCCTCTCTCTCCTCATCCCTCCCTCTCTCTCTCCTCACCCCTCCTCTCTCTCCTCATCCCCCCTCTCTCCTCCCCCCTCTCTCTCTCCTCATCCCTCCTCTCTCCTCCCCCCCTCCTCTCCTCATCCCTCCTCTCTCTCCTCATCCCTCCTCTCTCTCCTTTCACCCCTCCTCTCTCTCCTCATCCCTCCTCTCTCCTCATCCCTCCTCCTCTCTCATCCTCCTCCTCTCCTTTCACCCCTCTCTCTCCTCATCCCTCCTCTCTCTCCTGCCCCTCCTCTCTCTCTCCTCATCCCTCCTCTCTCTCCTCATCCCTCCTCTCTCCTCCCCCCTCCCTCTCCTCATCCCTCCTCTCTCCTCACCCCTCCTCTCTCTCTCCTCATCCCTCCTCTCTCTCTCCTCACCCCTCTCTCTCTCCTCACCCCTCTCTCTCTCCTCATCCCTCCTCTCTCCCCCCCTCCTCTCTCTCCTCATCCCTCCTCTCTCTCCTCCTCCCTCCTCTCTCTCCTCACCCCTCTCTCTCCTCACCCCTCCTCTCTCTCTCCTCACCCCTCCTCTCTCTCCTCATCCCTCCTCTCTCTCCTCATCCCTCCTCTCAATTCAATTCAATTCAATTCAATTCAATTCAAAGTGCTTTATTGGCATGACTTATTTTTTCCACAGTGTTGCCAAAGCAAATACATACATATTATGAACAGATGCATATATATACAAACAAGGAACAATGGTAACAAAATAATAATAAATAAAATAGAAGATAATAATAATAATACAGAAAGGGGTGAAATATTGAAATAATAATATTGAAACTATTAAATTGTGCCGTCACTCGTGCCCCTCAGGTTGTGGCGGGTGGCTACATATTTGGCAGCCAGTGGAGCTGTGTGTCCCTCCCCTAGGAGGGACAGCAAGTTTCTCTGAGTCTGCCATTTGTCTGAAAAAAAGGATATTTTTCTTGTATTTTAATGAAGAATGATTCTCTGATATGGCTGTATTTTATACAGTGTAGGAGAAAGTGCATCTCAGTTTCCACCTCTCCTGTCTACGCAGTGACCACAGAGCCCGATCTTCTCTGGGCAGCCAGGTCTGCCTGTGCCTGTCTCTATGGCCAGGCTGTGGTCACTGAGCCTGTACTTGGTCAGGATCTGTCTCTGCTTCGTATCTCTGACAGTGGAGATACTCTGCTAGGCTGTAGTTTCTTTTAGGGCCGATAGCAATCAAGTTTATTTTGGGATTTTATTTCTGTGTCCCAGTGTTCCAGATAGGAGTTTTTGGTTTGTTTTATAATTTGGTTTACTCTGATTGGGGGCTGGTAAGCAGTGCTGACCTGAAACTGGTTGGGTTAGTATTGGAGGGGTCAGTGTGATGAGCTTCAAAGCCAGCTGGCATAGGGACTCTTTTCAGGGCTGAGCTCTTGGGTCTGGAGGGCCTTGTACTGGGTGAGTCAGGTTCACTTTTTTTCAAGGTGCAACCAGAATTTGGTGCTCTTTTCTTTATATTAATAAGAGCTGGATATCGGCCTAATTCTGCCCTGCATGCGTGGTTTGGTGTATTTCTTTGCACCTGCAGTGTATTCTTGTAGAGTTCAGCATGCAGGGTCTCGATTGGGTGTTTGTCCCATTTAGTGTAGTCTTGTTGACTGAGTGGACCCCACACCTCACTTCCATACAGCGCAATGGGCTGGATAACACTGTCAATTAATTTTAGCCAGATTTTGACAGGTATATTTATTTTATAGAATCTCCTTTTGATGGCATAAAAAGCTCTGAGTGCTTTTGTTTTTAGTGCATTCACTGCCAGGTTAAAACTGCCTGACGCACTGATGGTCAGACCCAGGTAAGTGTAGCTGGTGCTGTGCTCTAGGGTGGTGTTGCCGAGTGTAAAGTGATATCTGTTTCCCTGAGATCTGGCCTTTTTTTGAAAAATCATTATTTTGGTCTTTTTAAAGTTTACTGCCAGGGCCCAGGACTGACAGTACTGCTCTAGCAGTGCCAGGCTCTGCTGCAGCCCCTGCTCTGTGGGTGACAGCAGGACCAGGTCATCTGCGTAGAGCAGGAACTTGACTTCAGTGTCATGTAGAGTGAGGCCAGGGGCTGCAGACTGCTCCAACATCGTTGCTAACTCATTGATGTAGATGTTGAACAGTGTTGGACTCAGACTGCAGCCCTGTCTCACCCCCGCCCCTAGTGAAGAAATCTGTCCTTTTGTTGCAATTTTGACTGCACATTTGTTTTCTGTGTACATTGATTTTATTATATCATAGACTTTACCCCCTACACCACTTTGAAGAATTCTATAATATAAACCCTCATGCCAAATTGAATCAAAGGCTTTTTAAAGTCAATGAAGCGGCGAAAATTTTGCCTTTTACTTTTTGTTGTACATGTTTATCTATTAGGGTGTGCAGGGTGTAAATATGGTCAGTTGTGCGATGGTTTGGTAGGAATCCAATCTGACTCTTACTCAGGACATTGTGTTGGTAGGAAGGCCAGTATCCGGGCGTTAATGATACTGCAGAACACCTTCCCCAGGTTACTGCTCACACAGATGCCCGGTAGTTGTTTGGGTGAATTTGTCTCCACTCTTGTGAATTGGGGATATAAGCCCTTGGTTCCAGATGTCAGGGAAGTAACCAGTACTTAGTACCATGTTGAACAATTTAAGCATTGCCTCCTGTAATTTAGGGCTGCTGTGTTTGAGCATCTCAGTACAGATGCTGTCAGGGGACATGAGCTTTTTCAGGTTTAAGTGCCTGGAGCTTCTTTGTTAGTTCTTGTGGGGTGATTGGAGCATCAATTGGATTTTTTGGTTATCTTTAATTGATTTTTCTAGTAAGTTAAGTTTTTCTCTAGTTTCATTTTGTGTATCTGTTAGATCTTTTGAGGGATATCTTTTTATAAAGGTTTTCAAAATAATTTTTCAAGTTGTTCCATTTGTATTGTCAGTTCTTTTTTTGTTGAGTTTAAATTGTTTCCACATTTCCCAGAACTGGTTTTTGTCGACAGCTTGTTCTATGTCAGTGAGGGGTTTTGTTGATGTGTTTTTTGTTTTTCTGTGTCAGGGGTGTGTTTGTAGTATTTGAGGGTCTCACAGTACCTCCGGATAAATCTGGTTTTTTGTGGTTGATGGTGTTTTGATTGGATAATTTTCTTAGGTTTGTTTGAATAGATTTACACTCGTCATCAAACCAGCTTTGTTTGTGTTTTTGTTTCTGCTGTATTTTCTTTTTTGTTCTTTTTAAGATTTGCCATTGGCTGCATTCTCAAATATCTTATTGATGTCTTTAACTGCCAGATTTAGACACATTTGGTTGGTATTGTGTGTTGAGGAAAGTGTTCATGAGGTTAGTTATTTTAGTAGAACTGATTGCCTTGTTAAATTCCTCTGCACTATTTGAAGCCCATCTGTATGTTTGATTCAGATTGTACAGCTTACTGGGCTGTGTCTGTGCGGTGCTAGACTGACCTGTCCTTTTCAGGAACACAGTGATTTGATTGTGGTCCGATAGAGGGGTTTGTTGCCTGACAGTGAATGCATTAGAGAGGAGGGTCCATGTCAGTGATGGCATAGTCGACCACGCTTGTCCCAAGAGCTGAGCAAAACGTGAACCTCCCTAAAGAGTCCCCTCTGATCCTGCCATTAACGTGCTTACAGACCCAGGGCTTGACAGAGATGCACTAATTCTCTCCGTTCTTGTTTTACGACAGGGTCAGGGTTGTTTCTCTGGATTGTAGTAGGTGAGAGGTACAGAGGGCTCTTTCCAAATACATGCCTGTTACCCTGGGAGTTTATACAGTCAGGCTCTGAGCCTGTCCTGGCGTTGAAATCCCCACAGAGCAGCACATTCCCCTGGACCTGGAAGTAGCTGATCTCTGTGTGGAGGGTGTTAAAATATTCTTCATTATAATAGGGGGATTCAGAAGGGGGCGTGTATGCTGCACACAGGTAAATATCATTTTCACACTGGGCTAGTCCTTGTTAATTCTGAGCCATGTGTGTGTTTGGCCCTGTTTGACTGGGCTGATGTAGTTTGTGAGCTCCCCTCTGTACCACACTATAATCCCCCCTGAGTCCCTGCGCGGACGGTACTCAGTTTGATAGAGGCACTATTACCTCCCTGTAGCCTGAGGGGCAGTGGGTGATCACGTCTGTGCGGCACCACGTCTCTAACAAAAATGAGAACGTCTAAGTTATTTACATTTTAATAAACTCAGGGTCTGTGCTCTTCAGCCCGAAAGCCGAGGAATACAAACCCTGTATGTTCCAACAACTCACTGAAAAAAAGATCTCATGCTTATTTTTATTTATATATATATATATTTTTTTGTTTGTTTTATACTTATTAATTCTAGTGAAATACAATGCAAACAGCAACACAAAAATAGATTTTGGTACTTATCTATACTGTGTATAAGTACACACATACATATATACCATTATACATACACACACATACATATATACATACATAGAGATATAGACATATCTATAGATATGTATGTACAGCGGGGTTTTTTTTTTTTAACACTATATATATATGCATGCGCGTGTACATACACACACATATACACATATATATAATTTATTTACCTGTTTATTTATTACTTTTAGTTTTCATGTATATATTCAATGTGTATCGAGCTATCCAGATGTATACATACAGGCAGTGCTGTTCCCGGGTGCAGTGGAGCTCAGTTCAGCAGTCTGGAGCACAGCATGCTGAGGAGCTGCCTGATCTCACCCAGCTCATTGGTGGCGTGGGGGCGGCTGGGCCAGGGCTGCGGCGTAGCTGAGCTGCTGCTGGGGGGCATTGGGCCTGGCAGGAGGAGGCCTGGGGGAGGCGGGCCAGGTGCGTGGGGGGCTGGGGGGTGCTGCATGGAGGTGTGGGCGGCGGGGGGTGCTGTGGCACCTGGGGTTTCTTGCTCGCTGGGCTCTGCTGGGGTGTTGAGATGGGGGCTGGTTGGGCCACGGCCGAGGCTGCATCCTTCAGGGTCCTGGCGAATACCCCTACCCCCTTCTTGTTGAGGTGCACCTTGTCGTACAGGTGCCAGGGGCCCACAGCAGGATGGTGTGCCAGGTGCACATTGGGCAGGGTGGCACAGCCCCTGGCTAGCTCTGTGTTGATGGCCTCGATGATGTGTGGGGGTGTGCTCGTGGTAGCAGTGTGGAGATCACCACTCTGGAGTCGGGGAACTCCCAGCAGGCTCTCTCTGCCACTCTCTTCATGGCTCTGCCGGTGTGCTGGCGCAGGGAGCCCAGGGTTGGTGCGGTGTGGATGGCGATGCAGGCTGGGCTCCCAGTGAGTGTGGCGGTCCAGCAGCTGCAGGGCTCGCTCGTGTTCACACAATGTATCTTGTTCACCTTGCGGCGGGGAACAGCCTCCAGCGTGTCGAGGTATTTCCCATTAGAGTCAGTGAGAAGGGCCACTTCTGCTTTGGTCTTCCTTATGGCTGGTGTGTTTGGGAGGGGCTGTGTGTGAGGGGGGCGCTGTGTGTCAGGGGAGCTGTGTGTCAGGAGGGGCTGTGTGTGAGGGGCGCTGTGTGTCAGGGGAGTGTGTGTCAGAAGGGGGGGGCTGTGTGTGAGGGGGGCTGTGTGTCGGGGGCTGTGTGTCACGGAGGGAGCTGTGTGTCAGGGGGGCTGTGTCAGTGGGGAGAGTGGAGTGTGTGTCAGGGGAGGTGGGGGTGTGATGGCTGTGTTGTGTGTGGTGGTGCAGGAGGGGGCTGTGTGTCTGGAGCTGCTCCCTCAGCCCCTGCAGCTCCTTGGTGTGGGTCCTCTCTCGCTTTATGTCCTCCATGACACTGGCCAGCTGGGCTCTCAGGTCTTAGTTCTCCAGCTGCAGGTTTCTCACCTCGGTAAGTGGTTCACTGGCCACCTGCTCTCTCTCTTCACCTGGCTCACCTCGTCACCGCAGCTGCTGGGTGAGGCTGGTGTCAGACAAGCTAGCCAGGGTGAGCTCCTGATTCAGCAAACTCCAGCTCCAGCTGGGCCAGGCTCTCCCAAGAGGTGCTGGGTGCAGCTGGGCAGCTGGCTGGTCGGTGTGTCATCTGTGATTGGTGCTGTGTTTTCAGGGGCGGGAGGTCGTCAGGGTCGGTGGTTGCGGGGTGTGTTTTCTCTCTCCACCTCTTCTTTCAGGGGTTGAAAGGACTCCTCAAAGAGGTCAAGGCTGGCCTCATTTCCTGGATCACCACAGTCCCATTGTGGTATATGTTTATAGTTAGGACTGTGCTATCTGGGTCTGAGTCCTCTCCCACAGTAATTTGTCTTCCGTGCCAGATCCTCTTTTTTTAATGTTTCTGTGCTTGCTACATATAGCAGCATGCCAGGTTTGGGGTGTTCAGTGTGGAAGATGAGGTTGTTTTTATCCTCTTGCCTCCTGTGTTTGTGTAGTGGATTACAGGCATTCAGGGTTGTCTCTCAGCACACTGATCTTGTGCTGCCTCCTCCTGGTCTGTGCGTTGCTCAGCTCTGCAGGGTGCTGCACCTCCCCTGCCTCCTGGTCTGTCGTTGCTCAGCTCTGCAGGGTGCTGCACCTCCCTGCCTCCACCTGGTCAATCGTTGCTCAGCTCTGCAGGGTGCTGCACCTCCCTGCCTCCTGGTCTGTCGTTGCTCAGCTCTGCAGGGTGCTGCACCTCCCTGCCTCCTGGTCTGTCGTTGCTCAGCTCTGCAGGGTGCTGCACCTCCTGCCTCCTGGTCTGTCGTTGCTCAGCTCTGCGGGGTGCTGCACCTCCCTGCCTCCTGGTCTGTCGTTGCTCAGCTCTGCGGGTGCTGCACCTCCCTGCCTCCTGGTCTGTGCGTTGCTCAGCTCTGCGGGTGCTGCACCTCCTGCCTCCTGGTCTGTCGTTGCTCAGCTCTGCAGGGTGCTGCACCTCCCTGCCTCCTGGTTCAGGTGCGTTGCTCAGCTCTGCAGGGGTGCTGCACCTCCCTGCCTCCTGGTTGTCGTTGCTCAGCTCTGCGGGGTGCTGCCTCCCTGCCTCCTGGTCTGTGCGTTGCTCAGCTCTGGGGTGCTGCACCTCCTGCCTCCTGGTCTGTCGTTGCTCAGCTCTGCAGGGTGCTGCACCTCCCTGCCTCCTGGTCTGTCGTTGCTCAGCTCTGCGGGGTGCTGCACCTCCTGCCTCCTGGTCTGTGCGTTGCTCAGCTCTGCAGGGTGCTGCACCTCCTGCCTCCTGGTCTGTGCATTGCTCAGCTCTGCAGGGTGCTGCACCTCCCTGCCTCCTGGTCTGTGCGTTGCTCAGCTCTGCAGGGTGCTGCACCTCCCTGCCTCCTGGTCTGTGCGTTGCTCAGCTCTGCAGGGTGCTGCACCTCCCTGCCTCCTGGTCTGTGCGTTGCTCAGCTCTGCAGGGTGCTGCACCTCCCTGCTGCCTGCACTCTGCTTTGTCTCCATGGCAACCACCACAACTTGGTACACTTAAAGTTCCAATTTCAAACGGTTGCTTCCAACTGCCACTGCTTTTTGAATTTGAACAGTTAGAACCACCGTACTTTTAGAGTAACTACACTTTGTTTATATTATTTGTTTGTATTTTATTTTATTTATTTTTTTAAAAATTATATTATTATTATTTTATTTTATTTATTTTTAACTGTAGCAGCTATAAGAGGCTTACCTTTTACCTCTATTTTCTTCTTTCTTTGATTTCTTTCTCTCTTTCTTTCTCTTTCTTTCTTTCCTAATTCTCTCCTCTCTCTTCTATTCTTCCCTTTTTTTTTGTTTATTTCCTACTCTCTGTGGATCCTGGGTAGGTTTGATTATTTTTCTTCTGTTTTCATGTGCTTGTTGTTTTTGTTTAAATTATTTTTCTTTTCTATTTTGATTCAATATTTGTTTACATATCTTTGTGTTTATTAATTTAGCATTTCATTTCACTAAGAAATAGTATAAATACAAATTCTTCAGTAGCACATCTTTTTGGTGACTGCTAACACGGAATCCCTCCTCTCTCCTCACCCCTCTTCTCTCTCCTTTCACCCCTCCTCTCTCTCTTCTTACCCCTCTCTCTCCTTTCATCCCTCCTCTCTCTCCTTTCATCCCTCCTCTCTCTCTTCATCCCTCCTCTCTCCTCATCCCTCCTCTCTCTCCTCATCCCTCCTCTCTCTCCTTTCACCCCTCTCTCTCTCTCCCCACCCCTCTCTCTCTCTCCTTTCACCCCTCCTCTCTCTTCATCCCTCCTCTCTCTCCTCACCCCTCCTCTCTCTTCTAATCTCTCTCTCCTCACCCCTCCTCTCTCTCTCCTTTCATCCCTCCTCTCTCCTCATCCCTCCTCTCTCCTCATCCCTCCTCTCTCTCCTCATCCCTCCTCTTTCTCTCCTTTCACCCCTCCTCTCTCTCTCTTCACCCCTCCTCTCTCTCTTCACCCCTCCTCTCTCTTCACCCCTCCTCTCTCTCCCACCCCTCCTCTCTCTCCTCATCCCTCCTCTCTCTCCTCACCCCTCCTCTCTCTCAACCCTCACCCCTCCTCTCTCTCCTCATCCCCTCCTCTCTCCTCCTCACCCCTCCTCTCTCTCTCCCTCATCCCTCCTCTCTCTCCTCATCCCTCCTCTCTCTCTTCACCCCTCCTCTCTCTCTCTTCACCCCTCCTCTCTCTCATCCCTCCTCTCTTCATCCCTCCTCTCTCTCTCTCTTCATCTCTCCTCACCCCTCCTCTCCTTTCACCCCTCCTCTCTCTCTTCTTACCCCTCTCTCTCCTTTCATCCCTCCTCTCTCTCTTCACCCCTCCTCTCTCCCCATCCCTCCTCTCTCTCTCCCCCCCTCCTCTCTCTCCTTTCACCCCTCCTCTCTCCTCACCCCTCCTCTCTCTCTTCTTACCCCCTCTCTCTCCTTTCACCCCTCCTCTCTCCTTTCATCCCTCCTCTCTCTCCCCATCCCTCCTCTCTCTCTCCCCCCCTCCTCTCTCTCCTTTCACCCCTCCTCTCTCTTCATCCCTCCTCTCTCTCTCCCCACCCCTCCTCTCTCTCTCCTTTCACCCCTCCTCTCTCCTCATCCTCCTCTAAGAAAAATCACCCCTCCTCATGTCCCTCACCCCTCCTCTCTCTTCACCCCTCCTCTCTCTCTCTCCCCCCCTCCTCTCTCTCTCCCCACCCCTCCTCTCTCTCCCCACCCCTCCTCTCTCTCTCATCCCTCCTCTCTCTCTCCTTTCCCCCCTCCTCTCTCTCCTCATCCTCCTCTCTCTCCTCACCCCTCCTCTCTCTCCTCACCCCTCCTCTCTCTCTTCACCCCTCTCTCCTTTCATCCTCTCTCTCTCCTCATCCTCCTCTCTCTTTTCCTCCTCTCTCTCTCCTTTCACCCCTCCTCTCTCTCCTTTCAACCCCTCTCTCTTTCACCCTCCTCTCTCCTTTCACCCCTCCTCTCTCTCTTCTCACCCCTCCTCTCTCTCTTCTTCCTCTCTCTCTCTTCCCCCTCCTCTCTCCTCCCTCCTCTCTCTCTTCATCCCTCCTCTCTCCTCATCCCTCCTCTCTCTCCTTTCATCCCTCCTCTCTCTCCTCCCTCCTCTCTCCTCTCATCCCTCCTCTCTCTCTCATCCCCTCTCTCTCTTCTTCCCTCCTCTCTCTCTTCACCCCTCCCTCTCCTCATCCTCTCTCTCTCCTCCCTCTCTCTCTTCACCCCTCTCTCTCTCTCACCCCTCCTCTCTCTCCTCCCCCTCCTCTCTCTCACCCCTCTCTCTCTTCACCCCTCCTCTCTCTCTCTCTCTGTCCTCCTCTCTCCTCACCCCTCCTCTCTCTCCTTATCCCTCCTCTCTCTCTCTCTCCTCTCTCTCCTCACCCCTCTCTCTCTCTTCCCCTCCTCTCTCCTCACCCCTCCTCTCTCTCTCTCTCCTCTCTCTCCTCACCCCTCCTCTCTCCTTTCATCCTTCCTCTCTCTCCTCATCCCTCCTCTCTCTCCTCCTCTTTCATCCTCTCTCTTCATCCCTCCTCTCTCTCCTTTCATCCCTCCTCTCTCTCTTCCCCCCTCCTCTCTCCTCACCCCTCCTCTCTCTCTCCTCCCCTCCTCTCTCTCTCTTCCCCTCCTCTCTCTTCACCCCTCCTCTCTCTCCTCCCCCTCCTCTCTCTCTCACCCCCCCTCTCTCCTCACCCCTCCTCTCTCTCTCTTCACCCCTCTCTCTCCCACCCATCCTCCTCTCTCCTCCCTCTCCTCTCCTCCCCCCTCCTCTCTCTCTCCTCTCTCTCTCTCTCTCTCCTCACCCCTCCTCTCTCCTCACCCCTCCTCTCTCTCTCCTCACCCCTCCTCTCTCTCCTCACCCCTCCTCTCTCCTCACCCTCTTCTCTCCTTTTTCTCTCCTCCTCCCTTTCATCCTTCCTCTCTCTCCTCATCCCTCCTCTCTCTCTCTCTCCTCTCCCCTTAATTCAGAACAGGCTGTTATTGAGATCTGTGCGCTGTGTCGAGTGCATCGTGTCTGTGAGCTTTAATTCAGAACAGACTGTTATTGAGATCTGTGCGCTGTGTCAGTGCATCGTGTCTGTGAGCTTTAATTCAGAACAGACTGTTATTGAGATCTGTGCGCTGTGTCAGTGCATCGTGGTGTCTGTGAGCTTTAATTCAGAACAGGCTGTTATTGAGATCTGTGCGCTGTGTCAGTGCATCGTGTCTGTGAGCTTTAATTCCAGAACAGACTGTTATTTGAGATCTGTGCGCTGTGTCAGTGCATCGTGTCTGTGAGCTTTAATTCAGAACAGGCTGTTATTGAGATCTGTGCGCTGTGTCAGTGCATCGTGTCTGTGAGCTTTAATTCAGAACAGACTGTTATTGAGATCTGTGCGCTGTGTCAGTGCATCGTGTCTGTGAGCTTTAATTCAGAACAGGCTGTTATTGAGATCTGTGCGCTGTGTCAGTGCGTCGTGTCTGTGAGCTTTTAATTCAGAACAGACTGTTATTGAGATCTGTGCGCTGTGTCAGTGCGTCGTGTCTGTGAGCTTTAATTCAGAACAGGCTGTTATTGAGATCTGTGCGCTGTGTCAGTGCATCGTGTCTGTGAGCTTTAATTCAGAACAGGCTGTTATTGAGATCTGTGCACTGTGTCAGTGCATCGTGTCTGTGAGCTTTAATTCAGAACAGACTGTTATTGAGATCTGTGCGCTGTGTCAGTGCATCGTGTCTGAGAGCTTTAATTCAGAACAGGCTGTTACTGAGATCTGTGCGCTGTGTCAGTGCGTCGTGTCTGTGAGCTTTAATTCAGAACAGACTGTTATTGAGATCTGTGCGCTGTGTCAGTGCATCGTGTCTGTGAGCTTTAATTCAGAACAGGCTGTTATTGAGATCTGTGCGCTGTGTCAGTGCGTCGTGTCTGTGAGCTTTAATTCAGAACAGACTGTTATTGAGATCTGTGCGCTGTGTCAGTGCATTGTGTCTGTGAGCTTTAATTCAGAACAGACTGTTATTGAGATCTGTACGCTGTGTCAGTGCATTGTGTCTGTGAGCTTTAATTCAGAACAGACTGTTATTGAGATCTGTGCGCTGTGTCAGTGCATTGTTTTACTCTTAATGTTGTCAGGATCTTTATTAAAAGCTCCATTACATCACGGTGTTGTAATATTAATAACATGTGTTTCATATTATTATTTAATAATGGGTTATCTTTAGGCTGCGTAGTTCACAAAGATTACACTGAATCTCTGGATACTGTATATGACAGGTTTTTTTCACACATGTACTTGCAATATATTAGCGAAAGAGAAATAAACACAATACATGATATAAGCAGAAATAATTTATCATTTGTCATGCGATTTATTTTTATGTGCAATTGTATTTGTGTTTAAAGTGTAATAATAACAGTTTCCAATGCGACATATTATCTGTTATTTAATAATAGGTGTTCAGTTGAATTCCCAGTTTACAAAGACGTGGTAAACTCTCTCCAGAGCTGTCATTTTAAATGTGTAATCGCCGTGGATATTTAGAGGGGCTTGCGAAGCGAGAGTCCCCACTTCAAATCTTCAACATACTTCTTATTATTATTCTTCGGCACGCTACTCCTCTTACACCGTTTAAGCTAGAAACGCCGTTCAAACTTTCAAACGTGTAGACCGGTCTGGAATAGTGTGCTTGTATACAATGTTTTGATATCTTTTATACTTTTTAAACTATTAAGCTTTTTGTCCTTTTTTTGTCCCTCTTCATTCACTTTAATGGGGCTTTTTTCAACATTCTAAAGCTCCCCACTGTTTAAAAACTTCCATCATTCTCTTTACTGTAAACGGTGTAACTTTTGACACAAATCAGCTATTTTGACCACTTTCCCAACAAGCAAGACAAAAAGTTAGAGCATATGGAATCTTCCTCTACTTCTCTGCTATTCAAATCTGAAACCAAAACAGAAATAACTTTTACCAATCAAGAGGTACAGCTGTTTTAGTAACCGCACCAACTACGTTTTCTGTGAACTTTTAGAAATAACTGCCGTTTTGACCACTTTCCCAACAAGTTAGACAAATACTTAGAGGAAATGAAATCTTCCTCTACTTCTCAGCTATTCAGATATGAAATCAAAACAGGAATGGCGTCTACCATTCAAGAGGTACAGCTGTTTTAGTAACAGCATCAGCTTCTTTCAGGAGGCTGCTTCCCGCTGTTGAATTAACTGTCATAGAACTTTGAGAAATTTCAAATTCTCGCGCATTCTAACATGAGACAATCAGTAAACAACGTGACTTTTGACACAAATCAGCTGCTTTGACCACTTTCCCAATAAAGCAAGCCTCACAACTGTACTGGTAAAGTTACCATCTCGTTATATCAGGTTTTCTTTGTACAGATACATGAAGGAAAGTGTTTGTAATCACTTTACCATGCAATTTATTGTGAAAATAATATAGCTTTGTTAGTGAGCCTACATGAACACTTACTGAACTCTGATTTGATTACCCCACAGTATATGACATGTCCATGAACGACATTTCTGAAAGGAAATACACATTAGGCAAGTCCTGATTTTAACTATCCATAGACATCAATTATACAGACAAAATAATGTTTTTAAAATATTTATGTTAAAAAAAACTAAAATACAGCGAGCAATTTCCTGAAGATAAAATATATTTATAATACAAATTAAACGTAAATATACATTACGATAAATGTCACCTTTTTAAACGAAGAAATACTGTCTGCAATACACTTTGATAAATAAGATGACAACAGATTTAAACAAAGATGACTGTCTGCAATGCAATACCTGTTTGCGTTTCTCAAAAAAATCCATTGAACCTTGCCTTTAAGTTGTAAGATTCGCGCATGCGTAGAAAGCCTCAGAAAGGCACATGCTGACTGATTTCCCAGCTGCCTTGCTTCCTGTGACTCCGGCACTCTGTCACTCGTTTCTGCCTCAGTTGCAGCTTCTCTCAGACGGCCTCAGTTCTGCAGAGCTGCTCACAGATATGACCGCCTTTCCCTGCACTGCTGAATGTAATTCATTTAGGTGAGAGAATACACCTGCAAGGTGTGCCAGTGAAAGAAGCCGATCATTATCATCAATGAGATCAGCAGGGTGCTTTTCCTGAGCGAGGAAGGAACGCTCCTCTCCTCGAAGCTCCAGTAGACGCTGCAGCCTCTCCTCCATGGGAAGCTGGTGTGTTTCAGTGTGCATTAATAGCTGTTCATGGCTCCGGATTCACAGTGCCAATCCTGAGAGCAGCGTGCATGTGAAGCACCGTCTCGATACAGGAGCTCTCAGCCTTGACTGCTGTGTTTGAAACAGCATGCAGTTCATGTTGTGACAGACAGAGCTCCAGGGTGCACACGCAGTGGGATTGTGTTTCACTGTTCTGCAGCACTGCGTCCAGGACCTCTCTGCTCGTGTCGAGTCTCGCTGGTCATGTTAGTTCCTCAGCCGTCGGGTGCACCTTTCTGTTTTTTTTCAATATGTTTTGTAACTAGGGGGGCACTGATAAGATTTTCCTGGCCGATCCTGATAGCTGATGATTATCGACCCGTATCGACCAATACTGATAATAACAGACAGTGCAGCTAAAATACTAGAACAACACACAGGACCTGTATGTAAACTGTTTATATTATACATGTTAAAACATTAAGAGATATCGTTTACTTGTGTATTTGACAAACACGATCAGGTATTGTTTACTTGTTGCATTTACTTCAGAAAATGAACACATAAAATATCGCAGTATTATATTGTGTGCTGGACAGCAATTTATACATTTGTTTTACAACAAAGTCACACAAAAATAACACTTTGCATTTGTACTATAAAAAACACTGTAGAAAAATATATAAAAATAACTTATATATAAGACAGTAACTTTTATATAATGAGACATTCACTTTTTATATAATGAGACATTAACTTTTTATATAATGAGACATTAACTTTTATATAATGAGATATTAACTTTTTTTATATAATGAGACATTCACTTTTATATAATGAGACATTCACTTTTATATAATGAGATATTCACTTTTATATAATGAGACATTAACTTTTATATAATGAGACATTAACTTTTATATAATGAGATATTAACTTTTATATAATGAGACATTAACTTTTATATAATGAGATATTAACTTTTATATAATGAGACATTAACTTTTATATAATGAGACATTCACTTTTATATAATGAGATATTAACTTTTATATAATGAGACAGTAACTTTTATATAATGAGACATTCACTTTTATATAATGAGATATTAACTTTTATATAATGAGACAGTAACTTTTATATAATGAGATATTAACTTTTATATAATGAGACAGTAACTTTTATATAATGAGACATTAACTTTTATATAATGAGATATTAACTTTTATATAATGAGACATTAACTTTTATATAATGAGATATTAACTTTTATATAATGAGACAGTAACTTTTATATAATGAGACATTCACTTTTATATAATGAGACATTCACTTTTATATAATGAGATATTAACTTTTATATAATGAGACAGTAACTTTTATATAATGAGACATTCACTTTTATATAATGAGATATTAACTTTTATATAATGAGACATTCACTTTTATATAATGAGACAGTCACTTTTATATAATGAGACATTCACTTTTATATAATGAGACAGTCACTTTTATATAATGAGATATTAACTTTTATATAATGAGACAGTCACTTTTATATAATGAGACATTCACTTTTATATAATGAGACATTAACTTTTATATAATGAGACATTCACTTTTATATAATGAGATATTAACTTTTATATAATGAGACATTCACTTTTATATAATGAGACATTCACTTTTATATAATGAGACATTCACTTTTATATAATGAGACATTAACTTTTATATAATGAGATATTAACTTTTATATAATGAGACAGTAACTTTTATATAATGAGACATTCACGAGATATTTTTTATATAATGAGACAGTAACTTTATATAATGAGACATTCACTTTTATATAATGAGATATTAACTTTTATATAATGAGATATTAACTTTTATATAATGAGACATTCACTTTTATATAATGAGACATTCACTTTTATATAATGTTTTCAATTCCCTTTTATGAGACATTAGATACAGTGAATACAGAAGTCTTTTATATAATGATTATCCAGTTCATATTTAAAGCAGAACTTTTGATAAATGAGTACATTCTTTTATAATACTGCTGATGCATGAATTATATGTATTTTGAATATAAGACAGGAACTTTTTATATAATGAAACACAGTCTGACCTGTTTTATATAATGACAGGTTTGTAACTTTTGTATAATGAGACAGAACCCTTGCCTGGACTATAATGAGATATTAACTTTTATATAATGGGTTAGACAACTTTATTTTGAGACGCTCTCTCACTGAAGGATTTGCACATAATCCAATGTTTTATATTTTGAGATATTAACTTTTATATGATGATTTGTAACTTTTATATAATGAGATATTTATTTTGATATAATCTCTGACAGTGAACTTTTATATAATAAGACATTTGTTTATTTTGAGATATCCCTCGCTGAAGGGACATTTTTATATAATGAGACGCGTTGTTTATTTAATGAGACTCTCTCAGCTGATATAATGTAGATATTAACTTTTGTTTAATGAGACAGCTCCTTTTATATAAGGAGACGGTAATCCTTTTGTTTATAATGAGACGCCCTCGCTGAATACTTTATTTGACATTCACTTTTTACATAATCTTTTATTTGTTTATTTTGAATGAGACTCGCTGAACTTTTATATAATCCCACTTTTATATTGTTTTATTTAATGAGATATCTAGCTTTTATATAATGAGACAGTAACTTTTGTTAATGAGACAGTAACTTTTATATAATGAGATATTAACTTTTATATAATGAGACATTAATTTTTATATAATGAGACATTAACTTTTATATAAGGGGTTTTCACAGTAATATAATGAGATAATTTATTTTATAGACGCCTTATAGCTGAAGGATTATATATGAGACAGTCACGTTTTTTATAATGAGAGATATTCACTTTATATAATGAGACAGTCACTTTTATATAATGTTTTCAAAATTTATTTTGATGAACGCTCTCTAGCTGAAGGGATTTGATAAATTAGTACATTCTTTATAATTACTGCTGATGCTGTGTTGTTTATTATGAGACTTCTAGCTGAAGGCAGGTTTGTAATGAGAAGTAACTTGTTTATTTTGAGACATTCGCTTTGAAGGATTTGTACAGTTCCCACTTGTTTATTTTGAGACGCCCCTCGCTGAAGGATTTGTACAGTAATCCCATTCCTTTTTTATTTTGAGATCCTCTAGCTTTTTTATACAGTAATCCCAGCGTTTTTTATTTTGAGACATTCACTTTTGTACAGTAATGAGTTGTTTATTTTGAGACTCTCTAGCTGAAGGGATTTGTACAGTAATCCATTCACTTTGTTTATTTTGAGACGCTTCCTCGCTGAAGGGATTTGTATATAATCCCACGCGTTGTTTTATTTTGAGACGCTCCCTCGCTGAAGGGATTTGTACGGTAATCCCACGCCTTGTTTATTTTTTGAGACCTCACGCTTTTATTTTTGAGACGCTTTCTAGCTGAAGGATTTGTACAGTAATTTTCCATAACGCTGATTTGTGTTTTCCCAACGTTTATTTGAGACTCTAGCTGAAGGGATTTGTACAGTAATCCCACGCTGTTGTTTATTTTGAGACGCTCTCTAGCTGAAGGATTTGTCGGTAATCCCACGCGTTGTTTATTTTGAGCTTCCTCGCTGAAGGGGTTTGTACAGTAATCCCACGCATGTTGTTTATTTTGAGACTGGGTTAGCCTCTAGCTGAAGGGATTTGTACGGGTTTATTTAATCCCACAGTAATCCCACGCGTTGTTTATTTTGAGACGCTCCCTCGCTGAAGGGATTTGTACAGTAATCCCGCGCGTTGTTTATTTTGAGACGCCCTTGTTTTGTTTTGATCCCACTCGCTCTTTAGCTGAAGGATTTGCTGAAGGACGGTACAGCAATCCTAATGCCGTTGTTTATTTTGAGACGCCTCTGAAGCTGAAGGGATTCGTAATCTGAAGGATTTGCACGGTAATCCCACGTTGTTTATTTTGAGACGCCTCTAGCTGAAGGGATTTGTACGGTAATCCCACGTTGTTTATTTTTATTTTGAGACGCCAGTAATCCCCGCTGAAGGATTTTGTACAGTAATCCCACGTTGTTTATTTTGAGACGCCCCTCTCGCTGAAGGATTTGTACAGTAATCCCACGTTGTTTATTTTGAGACGCTCTCTAGCTGAAGGGATTTGTACAGTAATCCCACGCGTTGTTTATTTTGAGACGCTCTCTCGCTGAAGGGATTTGTACGGTAATCCCACGTTGTTTATTTTGAGACGCTCTCTCGCTGAAGGGATTTGTACAGTAATCCCACGTTGTTTATTTTGAGACGCTCTCTCGCTGAAGGGATTTGTACAGTAATCCCACGTTGTTTATTTTGAGACACGGTTGTTTATTTTGTATATCTAGCTGAAGGGATTTGTACGGTAATCCGTTTTGTTTATTTTGAGACGCCCCTCGCTGAAGGGATTTGTACAGTAATCCCACGCTGTTTATTTTGTTTATTTTGAGACGCTCCCTCGCTGAAGGGATTTGTACAGTAATCCCACGCCTTGTTTATTTTGAGACGCTCCCTCGCTGAAGGGATTTGTACAGTAATCCCACGCGTTGTTTATTTTGGGTTTATTTGAAGGTTTTGCTGTGTTCAGTTTATTTCCATCCTGAAACAAATGTAAATCTGTTTATTTTGAGACATGAAGGGATTTGACAGTAATAACGCCTTGTTTATTTTTCTGAAGGGATTTGACATGTTTGGTTTATTTCTGGTTTCAGGGTGAAATTGAATAACATTTCATTGGACATGTTTGTTCTAATCGGGTATTGAATACTGTGAGTAGCTGCTGCAGCACTAATGGATTGATAGATGACTGAGGGATTGAAACAGACTTCTGTGAAACCTGCAGCTCACTGGCGCAGGCAGACAGGCAGGCAGATACAGACAGGCCGATACAGGCAGACAGACAGACAGACAGACAGATACAGGCAGATAGACAGGCAGGCAGATACAGGCAGAGCTCTAGAACACCGCTGAATGAGTGTGTGTTCTATTGTAGAACTCTGGAAGGATCTGGAACAGTAGAATGTGAGCAGAGTTCCGGAGCCTCAGCTGGACAGACACAGTGTTCCTCTCCTCACAGTGAGGAGAGAGGGGCTTGGAAGCGACGCCTCTCTTTCTCTCCTTCTCTCCTCCTCTCCTCCTCCTCATAGTGAGGGGTTGTGTGCAGTGGAGTGCTGTGAGAGGAGGTGCTGTCAGGAGAGGCTCTGCAAACTCTTTATTGTTTTATTGTTTTTTTCTGCTCATGGTGCTTTTGACAGTAATGACAGCTGCTGTTTTGTTTTTTTAATCTTGTGAGCTGAACCAGTACAGGCTTTGAGGGCTGTGAGCTTTGAGTCTCTTTAGACACGGGTTCAAATGCAGACCTGACCGCCCTGTCTTCATCCTCAGATAATATATTGTAATTAAGAATCGACCATGGTTTAATATTGCTAAATATATCTTTATTAAATGCAGGTAGAGTGGAAAAAAATAAACTGATAATGAAATACGCAATTCATATATCTGATACCTTGTTTCCATGATTATTATTTCCATAGCGTGTCAGCATGGTAGTTAAACAGCACAGTAACGGAAGCATGCCAAGCCTCATGAAGTATAGAAATCTGTGTGAAAACAGAACTGTGTTCACCGGCTCCCTCCCTCGTGTGTGTGTGTACGCTTGCGTGTGTGTGTGTGTGTGTGTGTGTGTGTGTGTGTGTGTGTGTTCACTGCTCCCTCCCTGTGGTGTGTGTGTGTGTGTGTGTGTGTGTGTGTGTTCACCGGCTCCCTCCCTCGTGTGTGTGTGTGTGTGTGTGTGTGTGTGTGTGTTCACTGGCTCCCTTCCTCATGTGTGTGTTTATCTTCTCCAGGAGTTCACACTGTCCAGCAGATGTACGGCTGTGAGCTGGATGATGACAGGACCAAGCGGGGGTTTTTTCAGTACGGGTTCGATGGGAAGGATTTCATCAGCTTCGATAAGGACTCTCTGACCTGGACCGCCCCTGTGCAGCAGGCTGTCATCACTAAACACAAGTGGGATGCTGACAGAGCTTGGGGTCAGCAGACGAAGGCCTATCTGGAGACAGAGTGTATCGAGTGGCTGCAGAAGTACATCCAGTACGGGAGAGAGACTCTGGAGAGGAGAGGTACAGTCACACACACTGCTGCAGCGTGCACTGCTGTTGAGACGAGGCTGAGAGGAACACACACACACACACACACACACACACACACACACACACACACACACACACACACACACACACACACACTGACACACACACTGACACACACACACACACACACATTGCTGCAGCGTGCACTGCTGTTGAGACGAGGCTGACAGGAACACACGCACACACACACACACACACACACTGACATACACACACACACACACACTGACACACACACACACACTGACATACACACACACTGACACACACACACACACACTGCTGCAGCATGCACTGCTGTTGAGACGAGGCTGACAGGTGTGCTGAAGGTGCAGCAGAGCAGGGAGCGGCTTCTGTACAGCAGCATAGAAGAGAGAGCCCCCAATGCTGTCTGATTGTACTGCAGCATAGAGGAGAGAGCCCCCAGTGCTGTCTGATTGTACAGCAGCATAGAGGAGAGAGTCCCCAGTGCTGTCTGATTGTACTGCAGCATAGAGGAGAGAGCCCCCAGTGCTGTCTGATTGTACTGCAGCATAGAGGAGAGAGCCCCCAGTGCTGTCTGATTGTACAGCAGCATAGAGGAGAGAGCCCCCAGTGCTGTCTGATTGTACAGCAGCATAGAGGAGAGAGCCCCCAGTGCTGTCTGATTGTACTGCAGCATAGAGGAGAGAGCTCCCAGTGCTGTCTGATTGTACAGCAGCATAGAGGAGAGAGCCCCCAGTGCTGTCTGATTGTACTGCAGCATAGAGGAGAGAGCCCCCAGTGCTGTCTGATTGTACTGCGGCATAGAGGAGAGAGCCCCCAGTGCTGTCTGATTGTACTGCGGCATAGAGAGGAGAGAGCCCCCAGTGCTGTCTGATTGTACTCCCATGCATAGAGAGAGAGCCCCAGTGCTGTCTGATTGTACTGCGGCATAGAGAGAGAGAGCCCCAGTGCTGTCTGATTGTACAGCAGCATAGAGGAGAGAGCCCCCAGTGCTGTCTGGATTGTACTGCAGCATAGAGGAGAGAGCCCCAGTGCTGTCTGATTGTACTGCAGCATAGAGGAGAGAGCCCCCAGTGCTGTCTGATTGTACTGCAGCATAGAGGAGCGAGCCCCCAGTGTTGTCTGATTGTACTGCAGCATAGAGGAGAGAGCCTCCAGTGCTGTCTGATTGTACAGCAGCATAGAGGAGAGAGCCCCCAGTGCTGTCTGATTGTACAGCAGCATAGAGGAGAGAGCCCCCAGTGCTGTCTGATTGTACTGCAGCATAGAGGAGAGAGCCCCCAGTGCTGTCTGATTGTACAGCAGCATAGAGGAGAGAGCCCCCAGTGCTGTCTGATTGTACTGCAGCATAGAGGAGAGAGCCCCCAGTGCTGAAACACAGCTCAACCAAACCACTGCAGATCTGTATTATACCAGACCTGCGTTCCCTCGAAGACTTTCATTGAGGTAGCGACTGTGGCTAAAGCAACTGAATGTGTTTTAGCACACTGGAAAAACGTATGCCACTTAACAATACTATAAACGCATTATAAACATACTGTTCACAAGGCAAAAAGACATGGATTTTATTTGAAAACACGTAAATATTTAAATGCCAGACCCTACCCTTTACAATACACATAAATATGATATTTAAATTGCACTATAACTCTGATTCCCATTCATTAAATGCCAAACTTAGTCCCACATGAAAAAAAACATCAGTACAGATTTCCTATATTGTGAATAGCTTTGCAGAGATATTCATGTACTGCCTAATCCTTTACATTATTTTGACTGTGACGTGGTTTTCTTTCCACTGCAGGACAGTGCTATTAGTGTGTGTTAATATTAATGCCTCCCTGACCAACCGCAGCTCTAGTTACACAAGCTTGCACTAATGTGATTAATAATATTTGTAGGATTGTACAGCCACTTTTCACTGTGTTCTTTCACCTTGGACTACTGACAGTAATACTGCACCGATTCTGACTTTAAAACTCAATAAATCATAATGAGACGAATCCTTCTTTTTAAAATAAGTGTGTCATTAAGTTATTACTCTTTCGAATCCACTCTGTTACTATTTCCAAAATTATATTTCAACACATTTTAAAGAGATAGCAAACAATGGAAAAAAAGCTCAGCTGTGATCTTGAAGCTGCGTGTTTCTGGCTTGCCGTCTGTGAAGATGTTCTTCAGGGAGCAGAGGGTATGTTTGAAAGCAAAGACTGCTTCACCTCCCTGTGACTGTCATGCTCATGTTGTAGTTGGGCTGCATCTTTCAGAACATGATTCTGTTTAATTGCTCTGTACAATTTGTTTTATAACATTTTTTTCCGTTTGGGTGCCATGTGTTTTTTTTTTTTTTTTTTTTTTTAAAAGCAGCGTGTCCGCTGACTGTTTCTATTAGAGCCTCTGTCCTCCTGCCAAACACAACGTTTGTGGCATGCATGTGTCACGTGATCAAGCTAAAGAGCTTCCATTGGGCAAAATGAAATAACTAAACAGTCTGTATTGACTCATCTACCCGCACATGTTGAATGTGCTGGCAGTCTGACACAAGTACACTTTCAAAGCCTTCGTCACCGTGGCAAACTTGGTGAAAAATACCTGAGCCTCAAGGGAAATCGTTTGGCTTGTGGTGAGCGGCGAGCGGGAACGTAGCAGAACAAGCTGGGTTAAATAAATAAATCATTCAGACGAAGAACAGCAACGTGTATTCAAACAGTTTTGAGATAGTCAGTCAATCTTTTTTATTTCAAGGTCTTTAGAAAAAAAATCCAAAGTTCCACAATTTTACAACAATCCTTTTATCCTTCAGTTTCCCATAGATAGATTTTCATATAGTATGTAGGTTTTCAAATATAAAATGTGGGACTCAGTACATGTCCAGTTTTACTTGTGATAAGTGGGAACAGCGTTTATGTTGTATATTCCTTACTTATGGAACAGCCGTGACAAACGGGTTTAACACTTACTCATGAAGCACACGTGTGATCGAGGGTAAGTTACGTCTTTGAATGGGGCAACAACCATATATATCAGAACAACGACAACAAAAGCAAAACTCTCAATCACATGATCACAGTAACGTTCATTAGAATATTTAAAGTGTGAGATGACACACGTTATTAGTACAGCTTTTTTTAGTAATCAGTAAGTAGCCTATATTATTTTAACTACAAATAATACAATACAACTGACATGCAGAAACTACTACTATGCAGTAGGCTGCCATTGAAAAAAAAAAGAACGAGTCGTGAATTATTTTTTTTTAGAAAACCTGATATTTCTGCTATTTTTGAAAGAATAAAAACAGCACTAATTATATCCACATAATCGTAGGCCATTCTTAATGTTTTGAAAGGTAAAAACAGGTTTCTCAGTCACACAGAAACGATAACACTGGCAAAAATCTAGTTTTCTCCTCCGTGGAATGGCGTCCATGCGTTGCTAGGGAGTACGTCATCCTATGATGCAGACTCTGCATCTACCTCACTGACAACCACAGATATAGAATATTCTGCTGGCAACTACTTCCACAAAGTGTAAGCATGTGCATGACTTGTCCTGCCTCGCCTGCAGGGGGCTGCAAGGCTCTCCTGTTTCTTTCCTCGTCCCCCCCCACCCCCCCCCCCCCACCCTCCCACCACCACACTGTGAAAAATTCCTGATGAGAACCCTGATACTGCACAGGACAGCAGGACAGAGGGGAGAGCCACTAGTGCTGTCTGATAGTATTGCAGTGCAAGCAAGGTACTGCACAGGACCTTCAGAGGAGCAGTGTGTGCTGTGACTGCTGTGCCTGATATAGACACTGTCTCCCTGATATAGACACTGTCTCCCTGATATAGACACACTCTCCCTGATATAGACACTGTCTCCCTGATATAGACACTGTCTCCCTGATATAGACGCTCTCTCCCTGATATAGACACTCTCTCCCCTCCCTGATATAGACACTCTCCCTGATATAGACACTCTCTCTGCAGTGACTCTGCTCTCCCTGATATAGACACTCTCTCCCTGATATAGACACTCTGTCTCTGCAGTGACTCTGCTCTCCCTGATATAGACACTCTCTCTCTGCAGTGTCTCTGCTCTACCTGATACAGACACTCTCTCCTTGCAGTTCCCCCTGCAGTGACTCTGCACCAGAGGAAAGCTCGTGGATCTGCAGACACGGAGGTCCTGTGTCATGTGACAGGGTTCTTCCCCCGCGCTGTGGAGGTGACCTGGGTCAGAGACGGACGGGATCAGCTGGACGAGGGGGTGCAGAGTGGGGAGGTGCTGCCCAACCAGGACGGGACCTACCAGCTGAGAAAGATCCTGACAGTGAGCTCTGAGGAGCAGAAGGGACACAGCTACTCCTGCCAGGTGGACCACGCCAGCTTCACTGAGAAACAGAACTACATCTGGGATCCCAACATGAGGAGTAGCGATGGTAATGAGGGTGATGATGCGTTAGAGAGAGGGGGGATAGGGAGGGAGGGATCCTGACAGTGAGTTCTGAGGAGCAGGGGAGACACAGCTACTCCTGCCAGGTGGACTACAGAAATAGTGGTGTAACAGAGGGAGTGAGGAGGAATGAGAGATGGAGTGAGTGGAGAGGGAGCTGGACTGTGTGTGGAAGGGAGGGAGGCTGAATCTAGTTGAACTGTTATTGCGCTAAATCAAGAAATCAGTTGATTCAGTTCAGTGAAGTTGTTCCTGTGTTGATTTGCCCTGGCTGACTGACTGCAGTAAATTAACTCCCACAAACCCTGCTCTGTGTTTGCAGGCGGACCCCCGATTGGGATCATTGCTGGAGTCATAGTGGGTGTACTGGCTCTGGCTGCAGTGATCATTGGAGTGGTGATCTGGAAGAAGAAACAAGGAGGTGAGAGGAGAGGAGAGAGGGAGGAGAGGGAGGGGAGAGAGGGAGGGGAGGGGAGAGAGGGAGGGGAGAGAGGGAGGGGAGGGGAGAGAGGGAGGGAGGCAGTGAACTGCAGTGCTTTCAGCAGACACACACTCAGTGTGTTTACAACTCACACCTGAACTGGCTCAGAGTGGATCAAATGAGAAGATTCTTTTACACTTGAGCACAGAGCTATGCTGGCTCTGGCCCTGTATTCGTGCACATTGGCCCTGAACTGCAGTGTGTGTCCGATGATGTCATATCAACCACGCCTTGCGTGAGACATTCCCCCAAATCACAGAGGCGGAAGAGTTTAAATCTACAAGCCTGTCATTCGTGTCACTGGTGTGTTTCCACTTCTAGGTGGTCGTTGCGTGATCATTAAGATTTCATGTTGCTCTGATATGTTAAGACACCTGTTTGTTTAAATTTCCAGTCTCTTCTTCAGGAGTGTGTGGACATTTACAGACACGAGTGTTATTGTCTACATTTACACACGAGTCTCACAGCTCTTCTGTATGTCATGTAACATTAACTCCTGTTTATTTTCTTACCCATGAAAAAGACGTATTTTTTCTATATAACAGAATTTTATCGTTCTCCCCCAGAGCTCAAGTTTATTCACCAGATCCTAACAGCGCATCACAGAGTATCGATGATACAATTAAAAAACAAAGCCCTTCATGAATCACAAGATTTCCTTCTTGGGGTGAATCCAGCCCTTTGTTTCCAGAGTGAGACACAGCGGCTCTGAAGCTGTAAAATAACAGTGTATAATAACACAATGACTATTTAAAAATGAAACATTGTGTTTATTGCAGATCACAACAACTCATTATTTTCTATATATTGTCATCAAATCAAAATGTATCAAATGTAAAAAAAAAACAGATTAGAACAAGTAGATGAGCTGCTACCATTTAAACATGTGATCTACACACAACCTGGGTTATTAAACACATCATGCATTACATTGTGTATTGTATTTTGAATGTTGCTCACAACTTCATACATGACTGCTGTAGGCTTGCTGAGTAAAACTGACACTGGTTTGTACTTCAAAAAATGGAAAATAGCAAACCCGAGACGATTTCACAATTTCACTGCTTTTGTCCGGGACAAAACATGAAGGCTGCAAACGGGTCCAATCCCAGCTTTCCCGGGGTGTCTGGTAACCCTTTCACATCATGGCACTTACGATGATAAAGCCATTCATTTAAATTGAATAAACCTCCACAAGCTTGTGGCTTTACTGTGCAGATTGTTTGATTGTTAGTGCTGTGATGCATATAAACAAGCTGGTCTGTGTGCAGGTCTATAAGCACGTTACTTTAAACAGAGGACTGTATTCACCCTGTGCAGGAAGCCTCTCATTTCTTACAGGCTTTACTGGAATGATTTGTTACAGATCGAGGTTCCCACAAAACCCAACATTTCCTCATGATGATACGTATCAGAATAGGATCACAGGTTACGTTTGTAGATATGTGTGAAAAATGATATTCCTGACAAAGTGTCGTGGCAGCTTGGCTTGTTTCACATTTAACCCACACGAATTATTACATGTCTTTTCATATTATCACACAGATATAAAAGTCTGTTTGTATTTTGGGATCCTCTGTCTCTCTCAGCTTTCTGTCACAGATATTTTTTGGTTCTGTTGTCTGAGTAACAATCCCAGCTTCCTGTTGTCTGTGTCTGTGTGACGCTGACAATGAGGGCGTTGCCCACGAGTGTACGTGGCAAACATGAGCCGACTCGGGGACCGCTGCGTTCACAGCAGAGCAAAAAACAGAGCTGAGCCATCGCAGAACCCCCTCTGGAGCAGGACCTGGGCCGGCTGCGTTTACATGACAAGAAAAACAGAGCAAAGCCGTCGCAGAGCCCCCTCTGGAGAAGGACCTGGGCCGGCTGCGTTTACATGACAAGAAAAACAGAGCAAAGCCGTCGCAGAGCCTCCTCTGGAGCAGGACCTGGGCCGACTGCGTTTACACAACAAGAAAAACAGAGCAAAGCCAGCCGTGAGAGCCCCCCTCTGGAGCAGGACCTGGGCCGGCTGCGTTTACACAACAAGAAAAACAGAGCAAAGCCGTCGCAGAGCCCCCTCTGGAGCAGGACCTGGGCCGACTGTGTTTACACAACAAGAAAAACAGAGCAAAGCCGTCGCAGAGCCCCCTCTGGAGCAGGACCTGGACCGCCTGCGTTACACGACAAGAAAAAAACAGAGCAAAGCGGTCGTGAGAGCCCCCTCTGGAGCAGGACCTGGACCGGGCATGTTTACACGACAAGAAAACAGAGCAAAGCCGTCGCGAGAGCCCCCCTGAGCAGGACCTGGGCGGCTGGTTTAACGACAAGAAAAACAGAGCAAAGCCGTCGCAGAGCCCCCTCTGGAGCAGCACCTGGACCGGCTGCGTTTACACAACAAGAAAAAACAGAGCAAAGCCGGCCAGAGAGCCCCTCTGAGCAGGACCTGGATCGGCTGCGTTTACACGACAAGAAAACAGAGCAAAGCCGTCGCAGAGCCCCTCTGGAGCAGGACCTGGGCGGCTGCGTTTACCGACAAGAAAACAGAGCAAAGCCGTCAAAGAGAGCCCCCCTCTGAGCAGCACCTGGACCGGCTAAGTTTACACAACAAGAAAAACAGAGCAAAGCCGTCAGAGAGCCCCTCTGGAGCAGGACCTGGACCGGCCATGCTTACACAACAAGAAAAATGAGAGCAAAGTTGCAGAGCCCCCTCTGAGAGGGACCTGGACCGGCTGCGTTTAACGACAAGAAAAACAGAGCAAAGCCGTCGTGAGAGCCCCCTCTGGAGCAGGACCTGGACCGACTGCGTTTAACGACAAGAAAAACAGAGCAAAGCCGCCGCAGAGCCCCTCTGGAGCAGGACCTGGACCGCTGAGTTTACACAACAAGAAAAACAGAGCAAAGCCGCAAGAGAGCCCCCTCTGGAGCAGGACCTGGGCCGACTGCGTTTACACAACAAGAAAACAGAGCAAAGCCGTCGCAGAGAGCCCCCTCTGAGCAGGACCTGGACCGACTGCGTTTACACAACAAGAAAAACAGAGCAAAGCTGTCGAGAGCCCCCTCTGGAGCAGGACCTGAGCCGACTGCGTTTACACAACAAGAAAAACAGAGCAAAGCCGTCAGAGAGCCCCTCTGGAACAGGACCTGGACCGCTGCTTTACACCGACAAAAAAAACAGAGCAAAGCCGCCGAGAGCCCCTCTGAGCAGCACCTGGACCGGCTGCGTTTACACGACAAGAAAAACAGAGCAAAGCCGTCGCAGAGCCCCCTCTGGAGCAGGACCTGGGCCGACTGCGTTTACACAACAAGAAAAACAGAGCAAAGCAAAGCCGAGAGCCTCCTCTGAGCAGCACCTGGGCCGACTGCGTTTTACACAACAAGAAAAAACAGAGCAAAGCCGCCGCAGAGAGCCCCTCTGGAGCAGGACCTGGACCGGCTGCGTTTACATGACAAGAAAAAACAGAGCAAAGCCGTCAGAGAGCCCCTCTGGAGCAGGACCTGGACCGCTGCGTTTACACAACAAGAAAACAGAGCAAAGCCGCCGTGAGAGCCCCTCTGGAGCAGGACCTGGACCGGCTGCGTTAACGACAAGAAAAACAGAGCAAAGCCGTCGCGAGCCCCCCCCCCTCTGGAGCAGGACCTGGACCGACTGCGTTTAACGACAAGAAAAAAGAGAAAAAGGCACGAGAGCCCCTCTGGAGCAGGACCTGGACCGCTGAGTTTACACAACAAGAAAAACAGAGCAAAGCCGCCGAGAGCCCCTCTGGAGCAGGACCTGGGCCGACTGCGTTTACACAACAAGAAAAACAGAGCAAAGCCGTCGCAGAGCCCCCTCTGGAGCAGGACCTGGACCGACTGCGTTTACACAACAAGAAAACAGAGCAAAGCCGTCAGAGAGCCCCTCTGAGCAGGACCTGAGTCTGCGCTTACACAACAAGAAAACAGAGCAAAGCCGCCGAGAGCCCTCTGGAACAGGACCTGGACCGCTGCGTTTACACGACAAGAAAAAACAGAGCAAAGCCGTCGCAGAGCCCCTCTGGAGCAGCACCTGGACCGCTGCGTTTACACAACAAGAAAAACAGAGCAAAGCCGCCGAGAGCCCCCCCTCTGGAGCAGGACCTGGACCGCTGCGCTTATATGACAAGAAAAACAGAGCAAAGCCGCCGAGAGCCCCTCTGGAGCAGGACCTGGACCGCTGCGTTTACACAACAAGAAAACAGAGCAAAGCTGCCGCAGAGCCCCCCTCTGGAGCAGGACCTGGACCGCTGCGTTTACACTACAAGAAAAACAGAGCAAAGCCGCCGCGAGAGCCCCTCTGGAACAGGACCTGGACCGGCTGCGAACGACAAGAAAAACAGAGCAAAGCCGTCGCAGAGAGCCCCCTCTGGAGCAGGACCTGGACCGGCTGCGTTTACGACAAGAAAAACAGAGCAAAAGCCGTGCGAGAGAGCCCCTCTGAGCAGCACCTGGGCCAGCTGCGTTTACGACAAGAAAAAATAGAGCAAAGCCGTCGCAGAGCCCCTCTGGAGCAGGACCTGGACCGCTGCGTTTACGACACAAGAAAAAACAGAGCAAAGCCGTCGCAGAGCCCCTCTGGAGCAGCACCTGGGCCAGCTGCGTTTACACGACAAGAAAAACAGAGCAAAGCCGCCGAGAGCCCCTCTGGAGCAGGACCTGGACCGCTGCGTTTACCGACAAGAAAACAGAGCAAAGTTGTCAAGAGAGCCCCTCTGAGAGGGACCTGGACCGCTCCGTTTACAACAAAAAAAACAGAGCAAAGCCGCCGTGAGAGCCCCTCTGGAGCAGCACCTGACCGCCAAGCGTTTAACAACAAGAAAAACAGAGCAAAGTTGTCAGAGAGCCCTCTGGAGAGGGACCTGGACCGGCTGCGTTTACACAACAAGAAAAACAGAGCAAAGCCATCGCGAGAACCCCTCTGGAGCAGCACCTGGACCGCCTGCGTTTACACAACAAGAAAACAGAGCAAAGCAAGCCGAGAGAGCCCCTCTGGAGCAGGACTGGGCTGGCTGCAAGCTTACACAACAAGAAAAATAGAGCAAAGTTGCCGAGAGCCCCCTCTGGAGAGGGACCTGGACCGCTGCGTTTACACAACAAGAAAAACAGAGCAAAGTCATGAGAGCCCCCCTGGAGCAGGACCTGGGCGGCTGCTTTTAACGACAAGAAAAACAGAGCAAAGTCGCAGAGCCCCCTCTGGAGCAGGACCTGGGCCGGCTGTGTTTACACAACAAGAAAACAGAGCAAAGCCGCGAGAGCCCCTCTGGAACAGGACCTGGGCGGCTGCGTTTACACAACAAGAAAAAACAGAGCAAAGCCGCCGTGAGAGCCCCCTCTGGAGCAGCACCTGGGCCGACTGCGTTTACACAACAAAGAAAAACAGAGCAAAGCCGTCGCAGAGCCCCTCTGGAGAGGGACCTGGACCGCTGCGTTTACCCACAAGAAAAAAACAGAGCAAAAGTCAAGAGAGCCCCCCTCTGGAGCAGGACCTGAGCCGACTGCGTTTACATGACAAGAAAAACAGAGCAAAGCCGTCAAGAGAGCTCCCCTCTGAGCAGCACCTGGGCGGCATGCTTACACAACAAGAAAAACAGAGCAAAGCCGCCGAGAGCCCCCTCTGGAGCAGCACCTGGGCCGGCTTACACAACAAGAAAAACAGAGCAAAGCCGCCGCAGAGCCCCCCTCTGGAGCAGGACCTGACCGGCTAACCGTTTACACGACAAGAAAAACAGAGCAAAGCCTGCCAGAGAGCCCCTCTGGAGCAGGACCTGGGCGGCTGCGTTTACATGACAAGAAAAACAGAGCAAAGCTGGCCGAGAGCCCCTCTGGAGCAGGACCTGGACCGGCTGCGTTTACGACAAGAAAAAACAGAGCAAAGCCGCAGAGCCCCCCTCTGAACAGGACCTGAGCCGACTGCGTTTACAACAACAAAAAAACAGAGCAAAGCCGTCGAGAGCCCCCTGGAGCAGGACCTGGACCGCTGCGTTTACACCCACAAGAAAAACAGAGCAAAGCCGTCGCAGAGCCCCTCTGGAACAGGACCTGGACCGCTGCGCTTACACGACAAAAAAACAGAGCAAAGCCGCCAAAGCCCCCCCTCTGGAGCAGGACCTGGACCGCCTGCGTTTATGACAAGAAAACAGAGCAAAGCCGTCGCAGAGCCCCCCTCTGGAGCAGGACCTGGACCGCCATGCTTACACGACAAGAAAAACAGAGCAAAGCCGTCGCAGAGCCCCTCTGGAGCAGGACCTGGACCGCGCGCTTACACAACAAGAAAACAGAGCAAAGCCGCAAGAGAGCCCTCTGGAGCAGGACCTGGGCCGACTGCGTTTACACGACAAGAAAGAGAGCTGAGCCGTCTCGGAATGGGGATAACCACTTCAACACCATGACATACGCACGTACGTCAAATGAAAACCCACTTACAGTACCAAGCCGCACGCGGCGTGACGTGACGCTTCCCATTCTATTCTAGGATCGGTTTTTCAGTCTAGTTTCAGGTTTCATTCTCTAAGGCAGTGCTAGTACTGTGGAATGTGCAATGAAAGTCAGGGGAGGGTCAGGTGACTTTTGTATCCAATTGCGTGTCATGTAGCGATTCCAATCTAGCTGTGGGCGTGTAGAAGACTGAGATATATTGCAGGAAGCCATTCAGCTTTTACAAGTATATATACAGTTTTTTAAATTATTATTTTTTGTTTTATTATTAGTTTTACATGTTTAGTTGTAGTTTATATAATTTTTTTAGCCGTGAAAAGCTAAACATGGCAACGATTTGGAGAACGACAACAGGAGTGAAGTTGGTTCGGAGGATTTTGATACCAGCGACACAGTGATGCTGACTTATCACTCAGCGATGATGATGAAGAGGATGTGGAGCCGAGAGCAGCAGGGGACTGAGTGTTTATTACTGATCAGCAATGCTGATGAAGAGGATGTGGAGCCAAGAGCAGCAGGGGACTGTGTTTATTACTGATCAGCAATGATGATGAAGAGGATGTGGAGCCGAGAGCAGCAGGGGACTGAGTGTTTATTACTGATCAGCGATGATGATGAAGAGGATGTGGAGCCGAGAGCAGCAGGGGACTGAGTGTTTATTACTGATCAGCGATGAAGATGAAGAGGATGTGGAGCCAAGAGCAGCAGGGGACTGGGTGTTTATTACTGATCAGCAATGATGATGAAGAGGATGTGGAGCCGAGAGCAGCAGGGACTGAGTGTTTATTACTGATCAGCAATGATGATGAAGAGGATGTGGAGCCAAGAGCAGCAGGGGACTGTGTTTATTACTGATCAGCAATGATGATGAAGAGGATGTGGAGCCGAGAGCAGCAGGGGACTGAGTGTTTATTACTGATCAGCAATGATGATGAAGAGGATGTGGAGCCAAGAGCAGCAGGGGACTGGGTGTTTATTACTGATCAGCAATGATGATGAAGAGGATGTGGAGCCGAGAGCAGCAGGGGACTGAGTGTTTATTACTGATCAGCAATGATGATGAAGAGGATGTGGAGCCAAGAGCAGCAGGGGACTGTGTTTATTACTGATCAGCAATGATGATGAAGAGGATGTGGAGCCGAGAGCAGCAGGGGACT
This sequence comes from Huso huso, assembly GCA_036884735.1. Classification (NCBI taxonomy): domain Eukaryota; kingdom Metazoa; phylum Chordata; class Actinopteri; order Acipenseriformes; family Acipenseridae; genus Huso; species Huso huso. The sequence continues at coordinate 9,747,109 of CM072698.1, read as the reverse complement.
GAGTGTTTATTACTGATCAGCGATGATGATGAAGAGGATGTGGAGCCGAGAGCAGCAGGGGACTGAGTGTTTATTACTGATCAAAATGATGATGAAGAGGATGTGGAGCCGAGAGCAGCAGGGGACTGAGTGTTTATTACTGATCAGCAATGATGATGAAGAGGATGTGGAGCCGAGAGCAGCAGGGGACTGAGTGTTTATTACTGATCAGCAATGCTGATGAAGAGGATGTGGAGCCGAGAGCAGCAGGGGACTGGGTGTTTATTACTGATCAGCGATGATGATGAAGAGGATGTGGAGCCGAGAGCAGCAGGGGACTGAGTGTTTATTACTGATCAGCAATGCTGATGAAGAGGATGTGGAGCCGAGAGCAGCAGGGGACTGAGTGTTTATTACTGATCAGCGATGATGATGAAGAGGATGTGGAGCCGAGAGCAGCAGGGGACTGAGTGTTTATTACTGATCAGCAATGATGATGAAGAGGATGTGGAGCCGAGAGCAGCAGGGGACTGAGTGTTTATTACTGATCAGCAATGATGATGAAGAGGATGTGGAGCCGAGAGCAGCAGGGGACTGGGTGTTTATTACTGATCAGCAATGATGATGAAGAGGATGTGGAGCCGAGAGCAGCAGGGGACTGAGTGTTTATTACTGATCCCTACGATCATTTGATTTTGCACCTGTTTACACAGATGTGCACCCCGCCGTGGAACATGAGAGTTTATGCTCTCCATTGGAGTGCTTTTTGGCTTTTGTTACTGAAAAGCTAATCACTTACCTTTGTGAATGTACAAACAGAAGAGCATGCAGCTACTTTACAAGTAAGCCAGCTGCAAACGGGAAGCTGTTTGGTTTGAAATGGCAGTGCTGTGATGAAATACTATCAAAACACAGCACTGGGTACAGGCAATAAAGCAGGCGTCTGCGGCAGCCAGATCCATCACAATGCCTGCGCAAAGTAGCCCTGTACATGCATTTGTGACTATCCCTCCAACACAAGAGAAGCGGAGACTGCAAAAAAGGTGCAGGGTCTGCTACGAAAATGAAAACAAGAAAAGACAAGAAAAATGTGCAGTGGTTGCGAAGGCAACCCTGGGTTCTGTTGTATTGAACATTTCAATAAATGGCACAGAGCAAGTCAATACTGGCACACGTTTTGATGTTTGATTTTTATTTGATAATTACTGTTTACTGATTATTATTGTTATTAGCAGCATTTCTGTTTTCATTGTTCAAACAAAAAATAAATAAAAAATGTTTTTTTATCTCTATTGAACAGGGGCATGTAGTACACGGGCATAAAGGGTTAATGAAAAACACAGTTTAGGTTATTTATTTGTGTTTTATTCATCATATGTTAACATAGCAATTACAGGTTTGAAAATATTATTATTATTATTATTATTATTATTATTTTCAAAATCTGGTACCTGGGAAGGGGTTTCATTTTTACATCTGGAGTTGAAGTGGTTCAAAGTGTCTCGGGTGAATGGGATTGATGCAGTGTGAACGGGGTAGCTCGGATTGATGCAGTGTGAACGGGGTAGCTCGGATTGATGCAGTTTGAACGGGGTAGATTGATGCAGTGTGAACGGGGTAGCTCAGATTGATGCAGTGTGAGCGGGGTAGCTCGGATTGATGCAGTGTGAGCGGGGTAGCTTGGATTGATGCAGTGTGAATGGGGTAGCTCGGATTGATGCAGTGTGAGCGGGGTAGCTCGGATTGATGCAGTGTGAACGGGGTAGCTCGGATTGATGCAGTGTGAACGGGTAGCTCGGATTGATGGTGTGAGCGGGGTAGCTGGATTGATGCGGCGTGAACGGGTAGCTCGGATTGATGCAGTGTGAGCGGGGTAGCTCGGATTGATGCAGTGTGAGCGGGGTAGCTTGGATTGATGCAGTGTGAACGGGTAGATTGATGCAGTGTGAGCCGGGTAGCTTGGATTGATGCAGTGAAATGGGGGTAGCTCGGATTGATGCAGTGTGAGCGGGTAGCTCGATTGATGCAGTGTGAACGGGTAGCTCGGATTGATGCAGTGTGAACGGGTAGGCCGGATTGATGCAGTGTGAGCGGGTAGCTGGATTGATGCAGTGTGAATGGGGTAGCTCGGATTGATGCAGTGTGAACGGGTAGCCCGGATTGATGGTGTGAGGGTACTGGGGTAGCTTGGATTGATGCAGTGTGAACGGGTAGATTGATGCAGTGTGAACGGGTAGCTTGGATTGATGCAGTGTGAACGGGTAGCTCGGATGATGCAGTGTGAACGGGTACCGGACTGATGCAGTGTGAACGGGTAGCTTGGATTGATGCAGTGTGAACGGGTAGCTCTGATTGGTGCAGTGTGAACGGGTAGATTGATGCAGTGAACGGGTAGATTAATGCAGTGTGAACGGGTAGATTAATGCAGTGTGAACGGGTAGTCGGATTGATGCAGTGTGAACGGGTAGCTCGGATTGATGCAGTGTGAACGGGTAGCCCAGGTTGATGCAGTGAACGGGTAGCTCGGATTGATGCAGTGTGAACGGGGTAGCTCGGATTGATGCAGTGTGAACGGGGTAGGTTGGATTGATGCAGTGTGAACAGGGTAGCTCGGATTGATGCAGTGAACGGGGTAGATTGATGCAGTGTGAACGGAGTAGCTCGGATTGATGCAGTGTGAACGGGGAAGCTCGGATTGATGCAGTGTGAACGGGGTAGCTCGGATTGATGCAGCGTGAACGGGGTAGATTGATGCAGTGTGAACGGAGTAGCTCTGATTGATGCAGTGTGAACGGGGAAGCTCGGATTGATGCAGTGTGAACGGGGTAGATTGATGCAGTGTGAATGGGGTAGCTTGGATTGATGCAGTGTGAACAGGGTTGATTGATGCAGTGTGAACGGAGTAGCTCGGATTGATGCAGTGTGAACGGGGTAGATTGATGCAGTGTGAACGGGGTAGCTCGGATTGATGCAGTGTGAACGGGGTAGCTCGGATTGATGCAGTGTGAACGGGGTAGATTGATGCAGTGTGAACGGAGTAGCTCGGATTGATGCAGTGTGAACGGGGTAGATTGATGCAGTGTGAACGGGGTAGCTCGGATTGATGCAGTGTGAATGGGGTAGCTCGGATTGATGCAGTGTGAACGGGGTAGATTGATGCAGTGTGAACCGGGTAGATTGATGCAGTGTGAACGGGGTAGCTGGGATTGATGCAGTGTGAACGGGGTAGCTCGGATTGATGCAGTGTGAACGGGGTAGCTCGGATTGATGCAGTGTGAACGGGGTAGCTCGGATTGATGCAGTGTGAACGGGGTAGCTCAGATTGATGCAGTGTGAAAACACAACTATGAAGCCAGTGCGAATCAGCTCAGTGACTAATCCTGTGTTTTCTTTTCACTCAGGTGCCCAGAAGGCAGACTACAGCAAAGCTCCAAGTAAGTACTGGATTGAGAGCTTTTCCACATTGTGCATTTTAAACAGCATCTTATGTGTTTGATTGAATTGTCAATAGGAGGCTCCTGGGATAGTGGCTGCTTATTCCTCTAATTCTGCCATTCAGATCCTACAAACAGTGTGTCTTGTGAAGTTAGACTGTTTAACTGGAAACAAAGCGTCCCTCTGTGTGTCTCCAGTGTCAGTGAGTCTCCAGTGCTGTGTCTCTGCTCCACAGCGTCCCTCTGTGTGTCTCCAGTGCTGTGTCTCTGCTCCACAGCGTCCCTCTGTGTGTCTCCAGTGCTGTGTCTCTGCTCCACAGCGTCCCTCTGTGTGTCTCCAGTGCTGTTTCTCTGCTCCACAGTGTTCCTCTGTGTGTCTCCAGTGCTGTGTCTCTGCTCCACAGCGTCCCTCTGTGTGTCTCCAGTGCTGTGTCTCTGCTCCACAGCGTCCCTCTGTGTGTCTGCAGTGTCAGTGAGTCTCCAGTGCTGTGTCTCTGCTCCATGCTGTGTCTCACTGGTCATGTTGTTGTTTATTTCAGGTAAGGAAGGCTCCGACACTTCCTCTGACACCGCCGCTCATGTCTGAGGTAAGAGTCAGTCCTGAACACTGAGAGGCTGTGCAGTCTTATTCACAATCACTCGTAAACATGCAGAGATTGAAGGGAAATATTGAGGACAGTTTAGGGTTATATCAGTGGTGTTGTGTGGTTTTGTTCCTGAGCTACATTGTGACTGTGATGACCTCACTGATGACCTCACTGGTCCTCTTTGTTAACGCCCCTTTTCTGTCTCATTCCAGGAGAGTGACTCCACTGCAGAGAGAATCAGCGACTCTGCAGAGATTTCATCTTTTACAATCCTTCATACGCAATACTGCTTTATAGTTTGATTTGATTTCACTCATTGCAACTGTGCAAGCCAGTAGACAAGGAACCTGCCTCAAAATCAACTGAGTGAATCAGCAAACAACACAAATGACACAATGAGAGGAACAAGAGCATGCATTTCTACAACATGACATTATAATGGGATACAGCAAGACGACCCATTTAACAAGGAGCTGTCATATCCATGCAGGGCTATTGCAGAAACACTAACACTCACTAGTGTAATTTATTAATTCATTATCAAGACATTAGTAAATTGTTCTTGTGGAATGTTTGTCAAAGTACAGTCAATTCTCATTGAAACAAACAGTACTGTAACTTCAATACAAACTCACAGGATGCATTTGGTTTTAGACCCCTGATAATCAGAGTTACTGATGAGACACATTGTTTCGCTGGTCCCTTTTTTGTATTGATGAGAGTTGACTGTCTTCTCTTTTAACATTGCTGCATGTATCCTGTTTAAGGCAGACACTGAGTCCGAGTGAGTCGGTGTCTTCACTTCAGTTTGAAATGTTGCAGTTCCCTTGTCTACTGGTCCGGCTTTGTTTATTTACCATGTTGATGTTTTTCTCAATCAGAATGTGCTTTTGATAATACTGTAGATAGTTTGTTAAGAGTGTCTCGCTGTTCCCCAGTGTCCCAGTCCCCAGGGTTAGTGTTTCCCCAGTGTCCCAGTCCCCAGGGTTAGTCTACCCCAGTGTCTCAGGGTTAGTGTTCCCCAGTGTCCCAGTCCCCAGGGTTAGTGTTTCCCCAGTGTCCCAGTCCCCAGGGTTAGTCTTCCCCAGTGTCCCAGTCCCCAGGATTAGTGTTTCCCCAGTGTCCCAGTCCCCAGGGTTAGTGTTCCCCAGTGTCCCAGTCCCCAGGGTTAGTGTTCCCCAGTGTCCCAGTCCCCAGGGTTAGTGTACCCCAGTGTCCCGGTCCCTAGGGTTAGTGTACCCCAGTGTCCCGGTCCCCAGGGTTAGTGTACCCCAGTGTCCCAGGGTTAGTGTACCCCAGTGTCCCAGTCCCCAGGGTTAGTGTGTCCCAGTGTCCCGGTCCCCAGGGTTAGTGTTCCCCAGTGTCCCGGTCCCCAGGGTTAGTGTGTCCCAGTGTCCCGGTCCCCAGGGTTAGTGTACCCCAGTGTCCTGGTCCCCAGGGTTAGTGTACCCCAGTGTCCCGGTCCCCAGGGTTAGAGAGATAGTAAAAGATAAGATGATACAATACCCCTTTAAATGACACAGAAAGGAACAGGCGAGGCACCTTCATGTGATCAATACATTGTGATGTTCATCAGCCATCAGCTTTGTGTTCCACATCACTGATGCAGCAAACCTGCTTCACTGCATTGTAATGAGAGATGCTCATCACTGCTAGGTAGTGTTAGGGGTAAGCAGGTGTAGAGAGAGGAGGGAGGAGAGGAGGGGTGAGAGGAGAGGGAGGGGTGAGAGTGGAGAGGAGAGGGAGGGGTGAGAGAGGAGAGGGAGGGGTTAGGGTTTGCATCTCCTGATTGTCGTACACACGTGTGGTTGAATGTACTGATTTCTGTAAATCGCTTTCATTAAAATGCTTGAGTTGTGCATATTATTATACACATAGATTTTTTTGTGATGGGATAAGTTTAATTTTCAAGTCTTTTCTTTTTTTAGTAATAAGGTTTTGGTTCTTTTTTTAGTCATAAGGTTTTGGTCTCTTACTGAGTGTAGTGCCGTTCCAATGGGGAAGCAGCCTCCTCATGGTAAGACATCCCAGGGGGACCAGGTGGGGCAGACAGACAGACAAACAGGGGCTGCTTCACCAGCCTCTCATTCCTGCCTTTCATCTGCAGGGGTCCTGGGGTTAAATCCAGCTGCTCCGTGTGTGTGATGATCCCAGCTAGTCCACCCAGTGGAGCCAGAACACAATCCAGCTGTGTCAGTCTGTGCTTGAGAGAGGCCCAGGACTGAATGAGAGGGAGGTGGGGGGTCGGGGTCCCGGGTCAGGACTGAGGGTCTCTCTCTATCCACAGAGCCTGGTAGCCCTCTGTTAAAATGCATTGAAAAATTGTAATCTGAGGCACTTAAGTGATTGGAATAAAACTATTGAGACTGCAGTTGCCTTTTGGTGTTTCTTATATTTTAAACGATGTCCTGTCTGTGCTGCAGCCTGTCCCGTGCACGGCTCTGATAGGAAACATGTTTCTGTGAGTGGCTGCATGAGAAGCTGAAGCAGCACCACGTTCACAGATCTGCTCAGTTACTGTCACTGTGGCAATGCTGCAGCACTGATCAGCACCACATTCACAGATCTGCTCAGTTACTGTCACTGTGGCAATGCTGCAGCCCTGATCAGCACCACATTCACAGATCTGCTCAGTTACTGTCACTGTGGCAATGCTGCAGCCCTGATCAGCACCACATTCACAGAGCTGCTCAGTTACTGTCACTGTGGCAATGCTGCAGCTCTGATCAGCACCACATTCACAGATCTGCTCAGTTACTGTCACTGTGGCAATGCTGCAGCCCTGATCAGCACCACATTCACAGATCTGCTCAGTTACTCACTGGCAATGCTGCAGCCCTGATCAGCACCACATTCACAGATCTGCTCAGTTACTGTCACTGTGGCAATGCTGCAGCTCTGATCAGCACCACATTCACAGATCTGCTCAGTTACTGTCACTGTGGCAATGCTGCAGCTCTGATCAGCACCACATTCACAGATCTGCTCAGTTACTGTCACTGGCAATGCTGAAGCCCTGATCAGCACCACATTCACAGATCTGCTCAGTTACTGTCACTGGCAATGCGGCAGCTCTGATCAGCACCACAGGGAGCTAAACCAGCTCAGCTTTTAATACAGTGCGGAGACAGAGCTGGGGTTTGAGCTTCGGAGTTCTCATTGTCAACATCCCTATGACAAGTATTTATTATTTATTGCATTTATATAGAGCTTTCTATACAAAAGTATTGCAAAGCACTGTACAGCACATAGCAGAAAAAAGAACAAACCACAATACATTTGTATAGCATGTCACACATACAACTGACACAGTCAGACCATTAAAATACAGATTTAAATAACAGGATACACATAATAATACAAAAGCAGCCATTTTAAAGTTACATTAAAACCCACTAAGATAAGAAAGCCATTTTATAAAAGTGTGTTTTTAGTCTTGACTTGATAACTAACAGTCCCAGCTTTCCTGACAAACGAAGGCAGAGCATTCCATAATTCAGGAGCTCTACAAGAAAAAGCCCTCCCTCCTCCCGTGTTGCTTTTGTTGACTCTAGGAATAACCAGCAGCCCTGCATCCTGTGATCTCAGAGTGTGGTTTGGAAGATACGGGGTCAGTAACTCCTGCAAATAACTAGGTGCTAATCCATTCAGGGCCTTGGAAGTTAACAGCAAAATCTTCAAATCAATTCTATACAGCACAGAGAGCCAGTGTAAAGAGGTCAACACGGGTAATATGTTCACTTTTCCTGGTTTTAATCAGAATTCTAGCAGCGACATTCTGAACAATCTACAAGCGGGATACCACATGTTTTGGGACACCAGAAAAAAGTTCATTACAATAATCAATTCTAGATGAAACAAAGGCATGCATTAGTCTCGGCATCAGATACAGAAATAATTTGTCTAAGTTTGGCTATATTTCTCAAATGGTAAAACAAATACTTTAGTAACTTCCCTAATATGAGTCTCAAATGAGAGCCCAGGATCAAAGATGACACCCAAAACCCTTAATTTCTAGTTTTGATGAGAGACTGCAAGGTTCAAGCTCATGTAATCCCACATTTCCTTTTAGTTGGTTCTGTGATCCCACTAGCATAACCTCTGTTGTATCTGAATTCAACATTAGAAAATTCTGTGACATCCAATGATTGATGTCTGTAAGGCAAGTAGCTAATAGCACCCAGGCAGAAGAAAGTCCTGGCCATAGGGACAAATCTAGCTGGGTATCATCAGCATAGCAATGGAAGTTCACTCTGTGTCTGTGGATAATGTCACTTAATGGTAGCATATATAATGAAAACAGCCAAGGGACCTAGAATGGAGCCCTGTGGAACACCACAGACAACTGATAATGCCGATTTTACCTCCCCAATAGAGACCAACTGAAACCTATCAGAAAGATAAGATTTGAATCAGGATAAGGCTGGACAGTCCAGCTGTGTTTTCAGGATGATTCAGTAGGATGGAATGGTCTACAGTATCAAAGACAGCACTTAGATCTAGAAGAATTAAAACTGATGGGAAGCCCGAGTCACAGCTTATCAGCAGATCATTCACAACTCTGACAAGGTCTGTCTATGCTATGTGTAGCACAAAAACCAGACTGAAACTTCTCAAATATACCATTGTGGCAAAGTGGTTAACAGTGTGCAGGTGCAGGTGATCAGTAAACAGACGATTATAATCCAGGTGCAATGTTGTTTAATGGTTTGTAATCTGATTGCCTGATGGTGTAACAGCAGTACATAATTAACAATGTTAACAGGCAGTGCAGCGGCGTGTGTTGCTGTTTTTAAATCCACGGCTGGATCCCAAATAATAAACAGTCCCATTCTTATTCATCCACACGTAACCCAGACACAAACACGCACACACAAACACAGACACAGACACAAACACAAACACACACAAACACAGACACAGACACAAACACAAACACAGACACAAATACAAGCACAGACACAAACACAAACAGACACAAACACAGACACAGACACAAACACAGACACAGACAAACACAAACAGACACATACAAACACAAACAGACACAAACACAAGCACAGACAGACACAAGTCCACAGTGCGTGCTCGAGTGCTCGTAGTGAATATACAGTCCTTAATGAAACAAAGTGCAGTGATGTTGTCCGGGTTGGTGCTGGCCTTTGGCGGCAGCTCCGGATCATGTGAGCCGTCTAAACAATAACAAACAAGACAATCAGACAAGACGAAACAAACAAAACACTCACGATGCTTTTTCACAATACTGGTCCTTCCGGGTCCTTCCTTAACCATAACTGAGGGAACAGATCACGTCGCTCCGTCCCCTGTTTGTCCCGTCACTCGTGACCCCTTGGTAAATGATTGCAGCTGCTCCTCCAATCCGCGGCTGCCACATCATTTCCCTTCCGGGTCGATGAGTTAATGTATCGAAGCTCCGCCCCCCTTTCTAGATGACTGACTTCCTTTTAACCCTCGGAATGAAGTGTCAGGCCATGTAGTCCAGGGTACTCTGTTCCTGTTACTTAGCGCCCTCACAGGTCAGGAGGGAGATTTACCTCCAAGAATCATTGTCTTTCTGTCACATGTCCCACCGCTCAGAGTGGAGCCGAAGGAACACTCGGCTGAATCTATCTTTCCCATTACCCCTCCCGAAAAAATAATCTGCAATTTGGTGGTCTTTCCCCGCACGGTGTACCATGTGGTACATGAAGGGCTGCAATGCCAGATACCACCGAGTTATCGTGGCATTGCTGTCCTTCATTGTGCTTAACCACTTGAGTGGGGCATGGTCAGTGACGAGATCAAATGAGTGCCCCAGCAGGTAGTATCGTAAAGAGTGAGTAGCCCATTTAATGGCCAAACTCTCCTTTTCGACTACGGAGTAGTTGCACTCCCAAGGTAGCATCTTTGTACTGATGTACAGTATCGGGTGTTCTACTCCGTCTACCTTTTAGGACAAGACCGCACCCAAACCCACATCCGACTCATCGGTGTGGAGGATGAATCTGGTGAAATCTGTGTGATGAGAGTGGGGGCCTGGCAGAGTCTTCGCTTAATAGTATCAAACACCGCCTGATACTCAACTAACGGGTTAACCACTGTGGCATACTCAGGGATAAAGCAGCGGTAATAACCGGCTAATCCCAGCAGTAACCTCACCTGAGTCTTGGTTTTGGGGATCGCCGCATCAACCAAAGCCTAGATTTTGGTGACCACGGGTCTCACCCTTCCATTCCCCATTAAAAATCCAAAATATTGTGTCTCTGTCTTGGCAAACACATGTTTTCTCAAGTTAGCTGTCAGCCGGGCTACCCTGAGAGACTGCAGGACGGCTGCAATCCTAGCCAAATGCTCTCGCCAGGTGGAGCTGTAAATAACCACATCATCAATATAAGCTGCTCCATATTCATGATGTGGGCATAAAACCTGGTCCATCAGTCTTTGAAAGGCAGCGGATGCACCATGTAGCCCAAACGGCATGGTTTTGAAATGAATCAACCCTTCAGGAGTTGAAAATGCGGTTTTCTCTCTAGAACTGCGGGTTAAGGGGATCTGCCAGTATCCCTTTGTCAAGTCCAAAGTAGAGATAAACTTTGCCTTTCCCAGTCTATCTAGAAGCTCGTCGACCCGAGGCATGGGGTACGCATCAAACTTGGCAATAGCGTTTACTTTCCGGAAATCAAGGCAGAAGCAGTTGGTGCTGTCCTTTTTGGCCACTATCACAATAGGACTGCACCACTCACTCCTGGAAGGCTCACCTGCACCTCTTGTCGAACGCCACTTCATCGACTTTCTGGGATCCGGTAAGGTCTCTCGTACTGTGACACCTGAGGGAGAGACAATGTCATATTCAGCCAAGTTAGTCCTGCCGGGCACGTCAGAAAAAACATCGTTGAACTGGAAGTCACTGTTCACCCATCGAAATTATTTTAGTGCTAGGGGTCTCTAGACAGGGACCTAAATCATCCTCTATTTCGCCTAGTGCTATAAATAAGGCCTCCAGGGCTTTAATAAATCGATGTGATAAATGTCCCTTTCATTACACGGCAATCAGGCTGTCTAATTTCATAATTCACCTTTCCTATAGCCCGAATCACTTCATATGGCCCCTGCCATTTAGCACATAACTTGGATTCTGAGGAGGGAAGCAGCAGCATTACCTTGTCTCCTGGTCGAAAGGTTCGAATTAATGCATTTTGATTGTAATGCTGCTGTTGTCGGTGCTGAGCCGATCTGAGGTTGTCCTGGGCCAAACGACCGACCAAATCCAGGGGATCTCTGAGTAGGAGCACATGCTGCACTGCATTTTTGGACGAGCCTTTGTGCTCTTCCCACCCCTCTCTCAACAGATCGAGAATGCCGCGAGGCTGTCTGCCGTACAAGAGCTCGAAGGGGGAGAACCCTGTCTAACTCTGCGGCACCTTTCTCATTGCAAAAAGGAGGTAGGGAACAAGTGATGCCCAATGTTTTTGCACTTGGTTGACAAAACGTCTCAGAATCTGCTTCAGGGTCTGATTGAAATATTCCACCGAAACCATCCATCTGTGGATGATAAATAGATGTTCTGATTTAATTTATTTATAATATACACTTGCTGCAGCGTGTTAGACAGAAAGTTGGTTCCATGATCAGTCAAGATCTCCTTGGGGATCCCTACTCTAGCCATAATCTGCACTAACTCTGTGGCTATTGCAGCGGCACTAGTGGACCTCAATGGAACTGCCTCCGGGTATCGTGTTGCATAATCTACCACCACTAATATATGCGATACCCGAATCAGAAGGTAGCAGAGGGCTCACTATGTCCACTGCAATGCGCCAAAAGGGAGTGGAAATAATCGCAGTGGAACCAAAGGGCGGGCGACTCAACACATCAGTATGAAGACCTACCCAATAGAATCGAGCCAATATCCACCCCTTGTCTTTGTCAGCCCGAGGTACCCCCAAAAGGGATATCATGCGCCAGCCTCAAATGACTCGGGTCTGACAAGACGGGGAACCAATAATTGTGTTACAGGCTGTCCCAGTGCCCGTGTGCAGGGTTCACCCTATACAATAATTGCCCCTTGATAATGATGTGGAAATACTAGCGCCCCAGCGCCGTCAACATCCTTACCTTCAATAGACCGGACCTGTCCCCAAGCGTGCACTAGTGACGGGTCATTATGTTGGCCTCACACTATGTCCGCGCTTGAGTACCACATGTCCGGTATATAGAGAAGGGCCGGAGTAGCATCTGCCCTGGATGGCCCAGTAACCTCACCCTGCATTCCAATCTCATTTGACTGGCGTTTGTTCCCATCTGAGCGCTCTCCCACCAGACCCCAGCCTTGTCTCAGTGATGCTCCTTCCCATTTTTCAGCCCTTCTCTCTTTGTTTTTCAAGGATGGAAAACAGGCAAATACATTTCAGCTTTTTCTGCCATGTTTATGTGTGTGGCTGAGACTGCCATTAATTTTATTATATCTCTACATTTTGGCCAGTCTCGGCCCAGAATAACCGGGTGTGGTAGCCGTTCTGCCACCGCTACTACCAGGTGACGTTTTATCAGACCTACCAATAAATATACTTTTAGTGTGGGTGTGGCAAAGTGGTGAGTGAATCCAGGTGAGTGCAGTGCAGAGCGGATACAAAACAGACAGACAATGATTTCCAGGTGCAAGGGTGTTTATTGATTTAATTAACAATGTCCAGAGCCTTATGGCGAACACCTGTAAATAATAATGTTGGAGTGATACACGGCGCTGTATCACTCGGTATTTGTAATTCCCCGGTTTGACCCAGAACTAAAAGTCCAGTTTTACACACCAACACTAAACACAAAACACAAACACAGTTCTTAGTGATAGTGAATACGTGCAAGTGGTGTAATACAGTTCTCTGTGAAATGCAGGGGTGAAAGTGATGTCCGGGTTTATGCTGGCTTTCGCTAGAGCTCCGGATCGTGCAACTGGTAGTCTATTAAAAAACAGACGACAGTTAACAAAACACTAGCAAACACAAGACAAAAACTCACGGTTCACTTAAACAGCACAGACTCCTTGTAGGTTTTCAACACTAACCATTTACCAAGGAACAGATCACGACGCTTAAGTCCCCTATTTATATCCTTGCTCATGACCCCTAGGTTAACGAGCCCATCCCTCCTCCAATCCTCAGATGCCACACCGCCACTGCCTGGGTCATTGAGTTTGGATACCGTGAAGCTGTGCCCCTTTCCTAAGTGACCAACTTCCACCTACCCTATGGAATAAATTGTCCTGCCATATAGTTAAGGGTACTCTGTTCCCGTTACACAGTGCCCTCACAGGTCGAGAGGGAGATCTAACACCAAGAATCATTCGATCTCTGTCACAGTGGGGTATGTCGCCGTGTCTCCATGGATACAGGAGATAGCCACTTGACCTGGTGGCCGCCACGACACACCGCCCAAGAGAGATGTTCGAATTAAGGTCTGTTCACACCCTGTGTCCACTAATGCGTGGGTTTTCACATTCCCTAAAATCACATCAACAATACAAGGCCCCTCCAGACCATTTTCCCCTCACTCACCTATTTCTGGTGCCCAATTACACACCGCCACGTCACACTCCATTGCAGCGGGGCATGACCTGGCCTGGTGTCCCTGTTGGTTGCACCTGAAACAAATCGGGGGGACAGAGGGCACACTGGTTAAATATCTGTCCTGTTGCTGGTATGGCAACGGGGCAGGGGCAGCACCTCTACCCCAGCTGGGGGCCAACTTTGGTCTCCATGAAGAGGTGGCAAAGGGGCCCATCGGGGTCAGCGGTCTGGGAGGTCTCGATCCCGGTGCTGGTGTGGGTGCTGGTGTGGGTGCTGGTGGTGTTGGGAGAGAGAGAGAGGTGGTGGTGTGCGGCTCTGGTTGCCATGAAGATGTTGGTCCGGGCGGAGACCAGGGAGTCTTCAAAGTCCTCGGCTAGTGTCATGGCTTGTTCCAGGGTGTCAGGGTTGTGGCGCCGTATCCACGTTTGAGTGTCGGCGCCGACCACATGACAAAACTGCTCCACCACTATCGCCTCCCCCATCTGTAGACTGGTCTTCTTGGTGGGGGGGTCAGCCAGTGTACCTAACCTCTGCGTGACCACCCTGGGGTGTGTATCCGGAGACCTGTGGTACTCCCTGCACCGTACCCGGTGTGATATTGAGGTGACGGAGGATTTCCAGCTTTACCAGGTCATAATTGGCGGCTTCAGCATCGCCTGGTATGCTGCCTGAGCCTCCCCGATCAGGCAGGGTCCCAGCTGGCTCGCCCAGAACTCCCGTGGCCATGACGCTGTGGCAGCCAGCCACTTGAAAGCAACCAGGTATGCTTCTGGGACATCCTCCGTGAGTCCTCCTTAATAGAAGGCGTCTGTGGAATCTCATTTCTGATGTCTAGTATTTTATTTTTAAAGAAATGTAAGACATTATTCAAGCTGTGAGAGGAGCCAATGTCAAGGGTAGAACTATTAGGGGAAGGATGTACAGTATCTACAGTATCTAGATACCAGTCAAGGTGATGTTGTAGGTATTAACCAGCTCATCTGCTGATGAGGACACAGAGAGTGGTAATGAGCTCAATACATCACAAATCTTAACAGCAGTTGAAGAATTAATTACTCAGGATTTAAATGTACGGTCCACAGTCTTTGTAGATACTGGCAGAGAGGTTTTTAATGACAACAGAGAGGGTGGATGTCACCAGTGTGGGGAAGGCTAAACAAACTGTGCTTTAAGGGGATTCATAAACCTTTAAGATCACAACATGAGCTACATCTGGAAGAATCTGTACATGTGTGATTAAGAATTTGAGTGATATTAGCTGGAGGGTTAATTGGAAAATAACTTGCAATACTAGCAGTGGAAAGCGTATGTTCTGAGGGTTATTAAAATGTGTCATTGTCATTCTAAGAGTATGTTCTGATAAACACAATTATTGTTAATGGCAATACTTAATTTACATCAACAGACACTGAATCAGAAAAAGTAGTTTGAAAACAGGCAGAATGAGGCTGGATTGTTTCATAATATCATCAATCAATAATTATTTTTAAAAATCGCCCTTTTCAGATTGGCAGCTTTGGGAACAAATTATATATAAAGGTAGGGAACCAAATTGCATTGTTGCATGTTTTAACATACTGAATGAAAGGTTCTTGGGGCACACCCTGCGGCAAACCCTAAACACCCTGCGGCACACCCTAAACACTCTGCTGCACACCCTGCGGCACACCCTGAACACCCTGCTGCACACCCTGAACACCCTGCTGCTCACCCTGAACACCCTGATGCTCCACACCCTGCTGCTCACCCTGAACACCCTGATGCTCCACACCCTGCTGCTCACCCTGAACACCCTGATGCTCCACACCCTGCTGCTCACCCTACTGCTCACCCTGCTGCACACCCTGAACACCCTGATGCTCCACACCATGCTGCTCACGCTGCTCCACACCCTGCTCCACACCATGCTGCTCACCCTGCTGCACACCCTGCTGAACACCAAGTGTGTGGGATACTAAAAATAATTCAATAAATTAATACATACATAAATGAAGAAATTAAGAAATAATACATAAATGAATAAATGTCTATATGTATTTATTTCGACATTTATTTATTAATTAAAATATCCTCCATAAAATATCCTCCATAGAAGTGCTTCTTTCTGACAGAAATATTGTGATTGGCTGACCTGACGGCTCTCAGCAAATAGGACGCGCAGCATCAGGAGGCTCCGGGCAGAATACAGTTTCACAGGTTGTGCCTTCAAAAGCGAAACCGACTGCTGATGAAAAACAAACAAACGCCCCGGTATTGCCAGGAATTGATAATGCAGAGAGAGACGTGTCGGGGACTCCCGACCTCTGAGCTTAAAATGCTGAGTCAAGCTAAAATAAACAAATAATGACAGAAACAATATAATCAGACTCAGTAATCACGTAGAAGATTATATAGTTTCTGTCTAGATGTTTCTTTTATTTTAAATATAAAGTATGTATTACATATGGAATACAACATATAGGGGTTTATGAAATAACACAAGTTAGTATTTTGTTTGATGAGAAGGTCAATATATTCTTACAGTGATGAGAGGTGTGGCTCAGTATTTGTATTGATAATTATTATAATACTTGTTAGATGCCAGTAATGTAGTTTCATAATAAGACACTATTTTGTAATGCAAACCCTTCCCTTGGTGTAGGTGTGTTTGTGTGTGGTGATGCAGTGGTATTATAGCATTCACTGAAAACCTACAGAGACACATCATTCAATGGGGTTTCGTTATTTTCTCTCCTCCAGTCTCTCTCTTTGTTATTTTCTCAAGCAGTTCAAATCAAGATTGAATCTCGCTTGATCAAGTTTAAAAGTGTAATGTGAATCTCGCTTGTAAAGTTTAAAGTGTAATGTGAATCTCGCTTGTAAAGTTTAAAGTGTAATGTGAATCTCGCTTGTAAAGTTTAAAAGTGTAATGTGAATCTCGCTTGTAAAGTTTAAAGTGTAATGTGAATCTCGCTTGTAAAGTTTAAAGTGTAATGTGAATCTCGCTTGTAAAGTTTAAAAGTGTAATGTGAATCTCGCTTGTAAAGTTTAAAAGTGTAATGAATCTCGCTTTGTAAAGTTTAAAGTGTAATGTGAATCTCGCTTTGTAAAGTTTAAAAGTGTAATGTGAATCTCGTTTGTAAAGTTTAAAAGTGTAATGTGAATCTCGCTTGTAAAGTTTAAAAGTGTAATGTGAATCTCGCTTGTAAAGTTTAAAGTGTAATGTGAATCTCGCTTGTAAAGTTTAAAAGTGTAATGTGAATCTCGTTTGTAAAGTTTAAAAGTGTAATGTGAATCTCGCTTGTAAAGTTTAAAAGTGTAATGTGAATCTCGCTTGTAAAGTTTAAAGTGTAATGTGAATCTTGCTTGTAAAGTTTAAAAGTGTAATGTGAATCTCGCTTGTAAAGTTTAAAAGTGTAATGTGAATCTTGCCTGTAAAGTTTAAAGTGTAATGTGAATCTCACTTGTTCAAGTTTAAAAGTGTAATGTGAATCTCGCTTGTAAAGTTTAAAAGTGTAATGTGAATCTCGCTTGTAAAGTTTAAAAGTGTAATGTGAATCTCGCTTGTAAAGTTTAAATTTGTAATGTGAATCTTGCTTGTTAATCTCAATACAGAGAGGCAGTGATGTCGTATGAACACAGAAATGTTTTTATTCTGAACTCTGGTCTGTAGAACAATCCTTCCACACCCAGGTATGCCCTACCTGGAAGAGGCTGGTAACCTCTGAACCCAGATTCATACCCACATGCCAGCACACCCGCGGGATGCAGGAGCCTGTGAACTATAGTTACCATAGTCTCCCAGCGAGCTTCTGTCCCAATTTACTAAAGTCCTTAAGCAGTGTTTGTAGGATCCCTGTCCTCCCCCCCTGCCTGTCATTGCATGTGTTGAGGTATCTTAGGAACAGCTCCACCAGAGTAAGAACAGGCAATATAGAAAAGGGCATTCTGCAGTCTGCTCAGTTTCAGTACATGCCCTGCAAATACATTGTCTCATGACAGATCCTGCTGCCATTGTAGCACAGAGCAGAGAAGCACAGCTTCAGGGAGCAGAGCTCTAGAGAGCTGCCCTGCTTCACGATGCTGTCATCCTGCCAGAGCAGAGTGAGAGAGCTCTGAGAGCTGCCCTGCTTCACGATGCTGTCGTCCTGCCAGAGCAGAGTGAGAGAGCTCTGAGAGCTGCCCTACTTCACGATGCCGTCGTCCTGCCAGAGCAGAGTGAGAGGAGACATGCTGCTACACAGCAGGCTGTGCTGCTCCAGGTTTACCTCCTGCCTGGACTTTCCCTGCCTGCTTTCAGTGTCCCTCACCTGGGCTGTGCAGCTCGGCTCCCCCTAGTGGAATCACTGTGCTGTGCAGCTTGGCTCCCCCTAGTGGAATTGTCCTGGCTCTGAGCGCAGCAGGCAGCCATTTCAGTGTCGAGGCAGTGAGGGACAGCGCTCTGGTAAGAGAGGCTTGTTGTGGTTTGTCACGGGGCATTTACTCATCTTAACAACTCTAATAGAGACACGCTTATTTTAATAAGTAATGTATGAATATATCAGATCCAGGGTTACTGGTTCAGTTCACAGGGTGACAGCGAGGAGTGGGGAGGCCTGTGTGCTGCATGCCTGCTACATGTAAACAAACTGGCAAGCCAACAAGGTGTGTTTTAGAGGAGCAGAGTGAAGCACTGAGGCTGGTGCTGTTCCAGTGTGACTCTGTGACTCTGTGCCCGATGGGGGGAGCCTGTCTGTGTTGTTGCTGGGAGTGGCACGGCTGCTGCAATGCAGAAGGAAGTTTTTCACTCTGGCACAGATCCTCTGAAAACCACCCTGGAAAGTCCCTGTGACACCGTGCTTTCAGTTCTGAAGTATTACATCACGCTGTTGCTGTGCGTCCGTTACCACAGCAACACACTCTGGAGGAATCCACACTAGCAGGCAGGAGTCACCTGACTTCAGGGAACTGGGAGCAATGAAGGAGGGACCATGACTCTGAAGGGCTGCATCAGTCCCTCCCCGCCCCCACTAGACAGACCTCTGCTCTGAGTCATGCTGCAACGCCCCCTGTGGTGAACACAGGCAACAACAAAGACCTTTCCTTAAACGTCCTACAAACACCACACAACAAACACACGCACAATAAGAACAGGGCTTCACTGCTCAGGTTTACAGCTTGTTGTAAATTGTTGGATTTGAGTTCAAAGGGTGTCCATTGAAAAGGTACAATATACAGGTAGTGCCCTATAGAAAGAGTATAGACAGTGTAATATCACCTGCAGTGTACTGAACACAAACAGTAGTATATTATTTTGAGTTTAGTGTTGGTCATGGCTTTTTATTTTAACCCTTTGAGTGACAGACATCTTTCCATGTATGTATTGCAGGACAAAGCTGTTGCATCCCAGCATTTCAAGCCACATGTAGAAATTGCACGGTCGTTTTGTTCAGCTTTCAGTGCCTCGAGGAACCAGGCTGTGACCAAAACGCATTCCATAACAAGGAAGGAAAAGGAGAATACTGTGAAGAATAAACCTGCCTCCCGTGTTGCTTTTGTAACAACTGTAAGTCACCTGGATAAGGGTGTCTGCTAAGAAATAAACAAACCTCTGGGGTTGGTAAAGCTGTGCTGGGGTGAAGGGATCTGCACAGGAACACACTGACTGAAAGGTGGTCTGAGATAATGCAGCTACTGGAAACCCACTCATGAATTATCAGATACCATTTGAAGTCTCAGGTTCCCCAGAACTCAAATCTTGTGTTATTGTTCCTCTTGTGTTATTGTTAACGCTTGTGTTATTGTTTCCTCTTGTGTGTATGTGACAGGGTGTTACGTCACGTGCGTGGATAGCCGCTGTTTACAACACAGAGAGACAACTGGGGGTGGATTTGAAACGCCGGCACAGGCGCGCAGGATTTATTAATACAAACAGAAAAGTAAAGGTGGTCATGTGACGTTACCAGCCATGGTAACGCACAGAGGACACATACAGCGAGCTGTACAAAAATACAAAATAAAACACAGTACAAAAACTACAAATAAAAGGTGCCCCAGAGGGCGAGCGCTAGCCTTAAAACGAGGCGCCCCGCTCCAGGAACCGGCTACACTACGTAACCCTCGCTATACATCACATGGGATCACTATCCCCTAACTAACCTACTGATGAGCTGGTATTCATACAACGACTCGTGCTGCTTCATACGGCCTTGGCTGGGCATTGCCTTCACAAGCACCGCTTGCAGTCTCAGGGTTGCGTAGCTGTCATTCCTGCAGCGCGGACCCTCTCCTCCCGAGTATACCCCGCTCCCCTCTGCCATGACGTTACAGTCGCCTCGAACCATCTCCCGCGGATGCTTTTAAACTGACGGACACTCGGTCAAGACCCGCCCATCTGCTGATTGAGGTCCAGCACAGCCAATCACTTGCTGCCCTTCCCCTCAATCAAGCCTGGCAGGCAGCAAGTCTCAATCGAGCGCCCGTCTGTAAACAATGAATGTAATTAAACAAATCAACTCCACAACTACATACAATAAACCCATTTCCCCATACAAATTATATCCACACTAAATACACACATGCAGGGCAATCGCCCTGCTACAGTGTACCACTCTCCTGTCCTGTCTGGGGTAAGTGTGATGTGTTACTGTCAAGTATGTGTTGTGTTGTACGGGTTCGATGCTGTGGTGTGTTGTGCTGTACGGGTTCGATGCTGAGCTGTGTTGTGCTGTACGGGTTTGATGCTGAGCTGTGTTGTACGGGTTTGATGCTGTGGTGTGTTGTGTTGTACAGGTTCGATGCTGAGCTGTGTTGTGCTGTACGGGTTTGATGCTGAGCTGTGTTGTACGGGTTCGATGCTGAGCTGTGTTGTGTTGTACGGGTTCGATGCTGAGCTGTGTTGTGCTGTACGGGTTCGATGCTGAGCTGTGTTGTGTTGTACGGGTTCGATGCTGAGCTGTGTTGTGCTGTACGGGTTCGATGCTGAGCTGTGTTGTGCTGTACGGGTTCGATGCTGAGCTGTGTTGTGCTGTACGGGTTCGATGCTGAGCTGTGTTGTGTTGTACGGGTTCGATGCTGAGCTGTGTTGTGCTATGGGTTCGATGCTGAGCTGTGTTGTGTTGTACGGGTTCCATGCTGAGCTGTGTTGTGCTGTACGGGTTCCATGCTGAGCTGTGTTGTGCTGTACGGGTTCCATGCTGAGCTGTGTTGTGCTGTACGGGTTCGATGCTGAGCTGTGTTGTGCTGTACGGGTTCCATGCTGAGCTGTGTTGTGCTGTACGGGTTCCATGCTGAGCTGTGTTGTGCTGTACGGGTTCCATGCTGAGCTGTGTTGTGCTGTACGGGTTCCATGCTGAGCTGTGTTGTGCTGTACGGGTTCCATGCTGAGCTGTGTTGTGCTGTACGGGTTCCATGCTGAGCTGTGTTGTGCTGTGGGGTTCGGACGCTGAGCTGTGTTGTGCTGTATGGGTTCGACGCTGAGCTGTGTTGTGTTATGCGGGTTCGATGCTGAGCTGTGTTGTGCTGTACGGGTTCGATGCTGAGCTGTGTTGTGCTGTACGGGTTCGATGCTGAGCTGTGTTGTGTTGTACGGGTTCGATGCTGAGCTGTGTTGTGTTGTACGGGTTCGACGCTGAGCTGTGTTGTGTTGTACGGGTTCGACGCTGAGCTGTGTTGTGCTGTACGGGTTCGACGCTGAGCTGTGTTGTGCTGTACGGGTTCCATGCTGAGCTGTGTTGTGCTGTACGGGTTCCATGCTGAGCTGTGTTGTGCACGGGTTCCATGCTGAGCTGTGTTGTGCTGTATGGGTTCCATGCTGAGCTGTGTTGTGTTGTACGGGTTCGATGCTGAGCTGTGTTGTGCTGTACGGGTTCCATGCTGAGCTGTGTTGTGCTGTACGGGTTCGATGCTGAGCTGTGTTGTGCTGTACGGGTTCGATGCTGAGCTGTGTTGTGCTGTACGGGTTCCATGCTGAGCTGTGTTGTGTTGTACGGGTTCCATGCTGAGCTGTGTTGTGTTGTACGGGTTCGATGCTGAGCTGTGTTGTGCTGTACGGGTTCGATGCTGAGCTGTGTTGTGTTGTACGGGTTCCATGCTGAGCTGTGTTGTGCTGTACGGTTCCATGCTGAGCTGTGTTGTGCTTGCACGGGTTCCATGCTGAGCTGTGTTGTGCTGTACGGGTTCCATGCTGAGCTGTGTTGTGCTGTACGGGTTCGATGCTGAGCTGTGTTGTGCTGTACGGGTTCGATGCTGAGCTGTGTTGTGCTGTACGGGTTCGATGCTGAGCTGTGTTGTGTTGTACGGGTTCCATGCTGAGCTGTGTTGTGCTGTACGGGTTCGATGCTGAGCTGTGTTGTGTTGTACGGGTTCCATGCTGAGCTGTGTTGTGCTGTACGGGTTCGATGCTGTGCTGTGTTGTGCTGTACGGGTTCGATGCTGAGCTGTGTTGTGCTGTACGGGTTCGATGCTGAGCTGTGTTGTGCTGTACGGGTTTGATGCTGAGCTGTGTTGTGTTGTACGGGTTCGATGCTGAGCTGTGTTGTGCTGTACGGGTTCGATGCTGAGCTGTGTTGTGCTCTGCAGCTGTACGGTTTGATGAATAAAGCTTGGTTGATTGAATGCTGTTGCAGGTGTCATGATTTCCAGGTAGAACGCAGGTGTAGCAGAAATGTTACAATACATGAATACATGAGTTATACATCCTTAGACATCTAAAAAGGGTCTATAAGGCAGCTCCACAGTGTTGTGCAGAACCCCAGCTATTCACATCTATAACACATGAATACATGAGTTATGCATTCTTAACAGACTAGATCTATAGACATCGAATGAGTTCCAGCTCTCAACACAAACATGCTGTTATCTTAAGCTATCACATACCAGCATTACCTGCAGTAATAAAACACGATGCAAATAACAATATGTTACAGATACTACATTTTTTTCATACAGCGCCGGTGTAGTGTTGCTGCGCACGACAGCGAGTCCGTGGGTGCGTTCACGACACGCAGACTTTCGTCATTCTGCACAGAATCTGCACAGAATCGGAGCAAGTAGCCAATGAATTTTCAGAATCTTTGCAGAATCTGCGCAGATTTAGCAAAGTCTGCCTCTCGTGAACGCACCCCCTGTCAGACGTGCGGCGCGAGTAGGCGGGCGTGGCCACTAGACTGCGTGTTCTGTGATTGGTTATTTATGTTTTGTTAATGTTCTGTTGTCAGGCAGACTGGACTTGCAGGGCGGTCTGAAGGGGCGAAAGGACGCTCACAGGACAAGCGCACTGTCCGGAAAGAACTGAATTTAAATAAAACAAAGAATATCATAAAACTAGCACGCAATGACTAGCAGCAGTTCCATGATTGTTTTCAGTTATTTTATTAGGAGTAAACTTTGCCCTCTAACTCAATGGACCATATTTAGAAGCAGCACAAAGACACAGACACGCTTTCTTAGAGGAATAAGACCATTTTATGAAACAGGAAACAGCTGTTCACTGCTCCTTCCTGCAGCACAGTTTATGCTGTTAAATATACACTTGTTGAAATGGTTTCATTCAGCAAAATGAAATACAAGTCTTTGCATTTGCTTGAGGTTCAATAGCGATGTATGTGTTCGTGTTGATCTGTTCAGTCTATGTGCTGAACTTCACCAGACCCGGAGTTTACACACCTTGTTATTCACAGCGCTGACTCGCTGGATCCCATCCTTACTGTCTCTTAATGACAATGCAATGCAAACACGTGTTAGTGTACATGTTGTTTAACGTAATGTTTGTTTTTTTGGTTCGTTTATAGCCAGTGAAAAGTGTAACGCTTCTTTTCAATCGCTGACTGATCTAGTTTCCCGTTCCTGATCCTTCAGCTGCAGTGTGACCGCAATCACACTGACTCACATGTTTAAAATAACAAGCCACATTAACAATCACACCAGGAACTAATTTACAATGAACACATTTTAAATGAGAAACCAAAACAAAGGGGGACAAACGGGATGCGAGGGGCGGTAGCGTTTTAAACAGTGTCGCTCTTTCTTTCTTTAACTGACAATTGAGTAATCGTTAATTAATACTGACAGCGGACCAACAGACCACTCTAAAAACTTCCGTATTATTATCACCTGACTAACGTGACGTCCTAAGATCAATTCATCCAATGAAAGACGGTTTCATGAGCAAACGAGGCATCGCAATCCCGCCCCTAAATGTAATTTTCAGATTGATTGTTCAAACAAACTAATATGGATGAAAAACACGAGACTGGCAACAATAAACCAAAATCATTATTATTATTAGTAGTAGTAGTAGTAGGCTTCCCAGACAGAATGCCTGGGAAGCCTTTTGTTATTGCTGAGAATCTTCTTCTTCTTCAACCAAGATGGCGGCTTGATGCATTTAAAAAAAAAAAAGTTCAAAATCTGTTTCTTGGGAAGCGGTGAACCGATTGATCTGAAACTTTGCATACATCATTAGCTACCAATCCCACCAAGAAGTTGCTGCGATAAAGTTTACTATCAAAATGGCTGCCACAAATTGTACCGAAACGCGGCCCTAATAGAGAACTGCGTTTATTTGAAAGCCGCTTGACCAAAAAACTCCCAATTTTGTATATTTACGTCTTAAATTTAAAACAGCCTCAGCTGACAAACGGTTTACTTGACTAACTCCAAATTTCACAAGCATCATCCCTGTCACTGTGTCAACACAACTGACTCTAACAAAAATGGTGTTGACCGGAAACAAAATGGCCTGATGCATTTTTTTAGAAACCTTTGAAATCCTCTCCTTGGGAAGCGGTGAAGTGATTGATCTGACACTTGGCATCAACATCCAAACCTGCTTCAAGTTTTGGGAAGCAGAAGTTGCTGTGATAAAATTTAATATCAAAATACTGCCACCAAATTTGATGAAACGCTCACCAAACAAACAACTGCTTCTGCTCGAAAACCTTTTAACCAGCTTACTCCCAACTTAGTAGCATCATCCCGGCGACAAGAGAATTCACAAAATGGTGTTGTTTTGTTAAGATGGCCAGCAGTGTGGAGTAGTGGTTAGGCTCTAGACTCTTGACCGGAGGGTCGTGGGTTCATTCTAGGTGGGGACACCGCTGCTGTACCCTAGATTGCTCCAGTAAAAACCCAACTGTATAAATGGGTAATTGTATGTAAACATAATGTGATATCTTGTAACAATTGTAAGACGCCCTGGATAAGGGCGTCTGCTAAGAAATAAATAATAATAATGGCCGCCAGCCCTTCATTTTCTTGTTAAATTTAAAACCGCTTCAGTTTAAAAACGGTTTAGTTGATTAACTCCAAACCTGAAAACCATCATGCCTGTGTCGGTGAAATTAAGTTTTTCAAAAATGGTGTTTGTGCGTGAACCAAGATGGCCACCTGACGCATTTTTCTGGAGAACTGGTGAAGTTACTGATTTCAAACTTGGCAAATATCAAGAGCCGTAAAACTGCCTGGCAGTTCTAGTTGTTGTTGTTGTTGTTGTTGTTGTTGTTGTTGTTTTATCAGTAGTAGTTGTAGTAAGTTGTATCTTGTATGTTTCTGTCTTTGACCCGAATATCAGGGGAGAGTCCCCTCCTCCAGAAATGATGCAGTGCAGGAATTCACAGGGTCAGCACAGCAGGAGTGGCCGAGCCTCGCCCTGCGTGAACCACCTTCATCATCTGGTATCTCCCCTAGTAGCAGCAGTAGTATTTTATTATTAATAATATTATCCTCGTCAACTTCGTAAGGGTATTTTATGTATTTATTTTTTCAGTTATGTTTCAGACGGACTTGCCCCCCCCTCATGTCATGCTGGGGGCGCCCTGCTGTCACCTCGTATACATGGTTTTGATTGTGAAGCATCTCATGGTTGTTTTTCTGTTTGATATGTTTCCTTTTTGAAAGCAATTAGAAGGATCTGTGTATTACAGTCTGTTCTGCTCACTGTGATTTCAGTTAGAAAAGCTCCCTTGTTTTGAAAGCTCAGTGCTGACAGGTCTGCTGAACCCCCTTCACAGTCAGTGTCATAGACTATCAGACAGACAGAATCTCAGACAGACAGAATCTCAGACAGACAGACAGACTCTCAGACAAACAGAATCTCAGACAGACAGACTCTCAGACAAACAGAATCTCAGACAGACAGACTCTCAGACAGACAGACATACTCTCAGACAGACAGACAGACTCTCAGACAAACAGAATCTCAGACAGACAGACAGACAGACTCTCAGACAGACAGACTCTCAGACAATCAGACAGACTCTCTGGCAAACAGAATCTCAGACAGACAGACTCTCAGACAGACAGACTCTCAGGCAAACAAAATCTCAGACAAACAGAATCTCAGACAGACAGACAGACTCTCAGACAATCAGACAGACTCTCAGGCAAACAAAATCTCAGACAGACAGACAGACTCTCAGATAGACAGACAGACAGACTCTCAGACAGACTCTCAAAGGGGCAGGTATTAACACAGTGGCAGGTAAATCCCCCTCTACATTGAAAGTTTACCTAGCAGCCATATCTGCTTGCCATGTTCCCCTTGACTCAGTATCACCGGGCACTCATATTCTGGTGACCCGTTTTCTAAAGGGTGCTCAGTGGTTGCGTCCTCCTATAAAGGACGTCCTCCCCGAGTGGAGTCTAGACGTGGTACTGGAGGCTCTCACTAAGGCCCCGTTTGAGCCCATAGATACCATAGAGCTGAAATATCTCTCTATGAAGACAGCCTTTCTGTTAGCTATCACCTCCGCTAAGCAGGTCAGTGAGCTACAGGCACTGTCTGTGCACAGTTCCTGTATGTGTGTTTGGGATGATGGAAATGGTATCATTGCGCAATGAACCCTGCTTTCCTCCCTAAGGTGATTACAGCTTTTCACTTGAAGCAGTCAGTGGAACTAGAGGCTTTCCATCCCCCTCCTTTCGCAGAGGAGACGGATAGGAGATTGAATTCCCTCTGCCCTGTCAACTGTCCCATTGGATTGTGGACACAGTCTCACTGCATATACTAATGCTGTCCTACCCCCACCTGGGAGGAGGGCCACACACTCTACCAGAGGTGTGGCTACGTCATGGGCCCTCTTCAGAGGTGCCTCGTTGACCGATGTATGAACTGCGGCTAGCTGGACTACCCCGCATACGTTTACCAGGTTCTACCGACTCAATGTCGTAGATCCCTCTATGTCTTCTATATATAGAATGAACACATTACCACATAAAGTGGAATGAAACCTGCTGAATAATGTTACGTTAACATATTGAATTACACACCGCTTTGTAGTTTTCCATATACGGACACAAATTTAAAAAATGTGACATTTCAAAATCTAACATGAAATACTGTACTACTATTATGGCTTCCGGTAGACGTTTGCAATATCGTTTTGTAGTTTCTTTGATAAATAAAATATATATTATGTTCATATATTTTTTTTTACTTTTTTATTTAATTATGTCTCGATCCTAAAATTCTAGGTGCTGCAAAACCTTTGGCCAGAGTGTTTTTTTAAAACTGAATCAGAAAAGGAGCGCTTGGCAAAAATTGAAAGTTTCTAGAGATATTTGTATTTTGCCCCAGTGGCAAAAAAAGTCCTGGCTACGCCAGTGGAAACACTTCTGTAAACCAAATCGGCTTTGTGCTTTTGGCCCTCCTGCCCGGAGACTGATGATGCTGCGCATCCTATTGGCTGAGAGCCGTCATAATTGGACAGAACCGCGAAGAGCTGTTCAGTGTGTAACTGTGTGTGAGTTTATTTTCTATTACTGTGATGTCTGAAGAGTAGCGGAGATATTGAGGGCGGTTGTGCTGGGGATCCTGTGCTGCGTTCATGCTGGGTCTGCTGCAGGTGAGTTTACAATCCTATCGGGGGGTAGATAAAGAACTGACAGGTGTAGTGAGCTGACATTGGGTTTGGGTTTTTCTGTTTTGTTTTTACTAAAAAGCTCTGGTAAACCTCATTTTTACTGTTCAACCTTTTTCAAGTTACTGTTTTGTAATAGTAAAAATTGGGCACGTGCTTCAACATAAAATGTAGAATATTTACACAATGCTGAAGTTGGCTGCTTCTTCTCCAGCTTCTTATTTGCATCCCGCAAATGTAACACAAATTGAAAAAGTAGCCGGGGTATTTCAGGGGTTAAATCGCTTTGGGACCCTTATTGCAAAGCTGATTCTCACACAGGTAGAACCCCTCTACTGTCTTTTTTATCTTGTCTGATAATCCATTTTTAAGAAATGCAACCTTAGTGCTTTTCCCATGTAAGTACACTGCTGTGCAGAAGTCTTAGACATGTTCCATGTAAGTACACTGCTGTGCAGAAGTCTTAGACATGTTCCATGTAAGTGCACTGCTGTGCACAAGTCTTAGACATGTTCCATGTAAGTGCACTGCTGTGCACAAGTCTTAGACATGTTCCATGTGGGTACACTGCTGTGCAGAAGTCTTAGACATGTTCCATGGTACACTGCTGTGCACAAGTCTTAGACATGTTCATGTAAGTGCACTGCTGTGCACAAGTCTTAGACATGTTCCATGTGGGTGCACTGCTGTGCACAAGTCTTAGACATGTTCCATGTAAGTGCACTGCTGTGCACAAGTCTTAGACATGTTCCATGTAAGTACACTGCTGTGCACAAGTCTTAGACACCCCAAAATAAATTGCCCAAACCCTCACAAGAAATTGTTCTGCCCAACACAAAAATATCTGTGAGAAAAGAAGATTGATTTTTTCCCGCAAACGCGCAAAGCAGGTCTAACAAACATATTTCTCATTTTCCTACTGCGAACCACCAGACCGCTAGGGCAGCTGGGATATCAGAATCAACACTGTAGTACAGATACAGGATTTAGTTGCATTTCATTGTCATTGGAGGAGACAGCGCTTGGCTGGTTTAACATCAATTCTTCCCGCTGATCTGAGCCCCCCATACCGCTGCAGGAGGCAGCCGACGAAAACTCGGAATCCTTTTCGCTCATTCCCTTGCCTGGAACATCCTCTTCACAATTTCTACACTTATTCAAATTGCTGTTATCTATACAAACAGCTTGATCCGAATCTGATTTACAGAACTTGTGGCAAACTGTTTTAGTAGCATACTGTCTGTTTTCACGCACCACCGTTTTGTGAGAATTTGTTAACTGTGACGCTACAGTCAGAACATACTTCCTTTGACTGTTTGAACAGGCCACCTGTGATCGGTCCTGTGAAGAACAGAGCCCTGAGGACTCTCCCATCAATGCACCAGACCTGGGGCTCCCAGAGCAGATCTTGCAATGTATTCCTTTGAGTCATGGCAAAATGCTTTATTATTATACAGTATTGCAGTGTGTTGATAAGACTGGAAGGTCAGGCTGCTTTATTATTATACAGTATTGCAGTGTGTTGATAAGACTGGAAGGTCAGGCTGCTTTATTATTATACAGTATTGCAGTGTGTTGATAAGACTGGAAGGTCAGGCTGCTTTATTATTATACAGTATTGCAGTGTGTTGATAAGACTGGAAGGTCAGGCTGCTTTATTATTATACAGTACTGGAGTGTGTTGATAAGACTGGAAGGTCAGGCTGCTTTATTATTATACAGTATTGCAGTGTGTTGATAAGACTGGAAGGTCAGGCTGCTTTATTATTATACAGTATTGCAGTGTGTTGATAAGACTGGAAGGTCAGGCTGCTTTATTATTATACAGTATTGCAGTGTGTTGATAAGACTGGAAGGTCAGGCTGCTTTATTATTATACAGTATTGCAGTGTGTTGATAAGACTGGAAGGTCAGGCTGCTTTATTATTATACAGTACTGCAGTGTGTTGATAAGACTGGAAGGTCAGGCTGCTTTATTATTATACAGTATTGCAGTGTGTTGATAAGACTGGAAGGTCAGGCTGCTTTATTATTATACAGTATTGCAGTGTGTTGATAAGACTGGAAGGTCAGGCTGCTTTATTATTATACAGTATTGCAGTGTGTTGATAAGACTGGAAGGTCAGGCTGCTTTATTATTATACAGTACTGGAGTGTGTTGATAAGACTGGAAGGTCAGGCTGCTTTATTATTATACAGTATTGCAGTGTGTTGATAAGACTGGAAGGTCAGACTGCTTTATTATTATACAGTATTGCAGTGTGTTGATAAGACTGGAAGGTCAGGCTGCTTTATTATTATACAGTATCGCAGTGTGTTGATAAGACTGGAAGGTCAGGCTGCTTTATTATTATACAGTACTGGAGTGTGTTGATAAGACTGGAAGGTCAGGCTGCTTTATTATTATACAGTATTGCAGTGTGTTGATAAGACTGGAAGGTCAGGCTGCTTTATTATTATACAGTACTGGAGTGTGTTGATAAGACTGGAAGGTCAGGCTGTTGAGCACAAATCTGGAGCAGTTTAAAACATTCTATTAACCCTTTCCTGGCCGGGTTTAGACTGCGATTCTGGAATTCTGAGCCAGGTTTTTTTTTTTTGGAATTCTGAAAGAAAATGCACTACACTTGTTTTTAGAGTAATATTTCATTTAAATGTTATTAAACATGGTCAAATGTAAAAAGGTACAGCTTGGCAGAAATAAGGTTCAAGGTTTTTCTGTTTTTTAAGTTTCCCTATAGTAATGCAAACGTTTTGGTCAGTGTTTGACCATGACTGTAAGTAAGTAAGTAAATAAATAAATAAATAAATAGGACAAAAACTAGTTTTAAGTTGTGTGCCATTTTTCAAAACGTGGTGCAGCGCAAAGGGGAATGTCCCTGCAAGGTATGCACTGGTATTCCATCTCCACTCGCCCAGCTGACGTCGGTGACCACAACCCGTATTGCACACTCCGCACTGCCCAAACACTGCCTTGTTCTCTTTGGAGAGGATGAGACCTGGGAAATGGTGAGCCGTCAGCCTCACGGGATGCACCGCGGTGCTTGGCCTGCCTCCCTGATCACCTGCACTGTGCAGAATTTGCTTCACAAAGCTCATGGAAATGACGCGGCTTTTTCACTATCCCCATCAAAAATGAAAGCCCCCAAAACTGCCACAGGCCATCTAAAGTGACATTTTTTCCAGCTCCTCATTCTTGCATGGGGTTTATCAGCTGGTATTTTCTCCATCTGCTCCTGGGAAAATGTATTCGTCTGCTTCTGAATGTTATCCTGCAAAGTGGTTTGCAGTGCGCAGGTGTAGGAGTGATGCGGTGCACATGTAACGACAAGCAAGTGATTTCAATGTCCAAACTATGCTTTATTTAGAGTGGAGGTTTATTGTAATTCCAGGTCTTTTGTGACTGCAAATAATACTCCCAGGCAATGCACATGCACTGTTAAACAACGGGTGACAGTCCCGAAATAATAAACACAGTATAAACACACACAAAGACACACACACGACCACAAGTCCACAGTGAGTGCTAACATGCAAGTGGTGAAATACAATTTATTCGTGACTGTTGGTGAAGTGTTGTCCGGGTTTGTGCAGCCTTCTAATAACAACAAACAAGTACAATTAGAACCGACAAAACAAACAAACACTAAACACTCGTCCTTTAGCGTTCTCTTAACCATTACAAAGGAACAGATCACCTAGCCACGTCCCCTTTTTATACCTTCAGTCACGCCCCCTTGGTTAACGAGTACAGCCGTTTCTCCTCCAATCCGCGGTTGCCACATCGCTTTCTCTCTGGAGCGATGACTTGGTGTACCGTAGCTCCGCCCCCTTTCTAGATGATCGACTTTCTTCTAACCCTGGGAATGAATTGTCAGGCCATCCAGTCTAGGGCACTCTTTACACAGCGCCCTCACAGGTCAGGAGGGAGATTTATCACCAAGAATCATTCTGTCTCTGTCACATATCCATAACATTATCGGTCAGAAACAACTTCAAATAACCCAGCTCCGTGGCATCATCCTTCATTCTT
>CM072698.1:9645260-9715196 GCA_036884735.1 Huso huso | reverse complement strand
GCCTTTCGTCTGGGGTCCTGAGGTTGAAATCCAGCTGCTCCGTGTGTGATGATCCCAGCTAGTCACCCAGTGGGGCCAGAACACAATCCAGCTGTCAGTCTGTGCTTGAGAGAGGCCCAGGACTGAATGAGAGAGGGAGGTGGGGGGGTTCGGTCCCGGGTCAGGACTGAGGGTCTCTCTATCCACAGAGCCTGGTAGCCCCCTCTGTTAAAATGCATTGAAAAATTGTAATCTGAGGCACTTAAGTGATTGGAATAAAACTATTGAGACTGCAGTTGCCTTTTTGGTGTTTCTTATATTTTAAACGATGTCCTGTCTGTGCTGCAGCCTGTCCGTGCACGGCTCTGATAGAAACATGTTTCTGTGGTGGCTGCATGAGAAGCTGAAGCAGCACCACGTTCACAGAATCTGCTCAGTTACTGTCACTGTGGCAATGCTGCAGCACTGATCAGCACCACATTCACAGATCTGCTCAGTTACTGTCACTGTGGCAATGCTGCCCTGATCAGCACCACATTCACAGATCTGCTCAGTTACTGTCACTGTGGCGTGCTGCAGCCTGATCAGCACCACGTTCACAGAGCTGCTCCAGTTACTGTCACTGTGGCAATGCTGCAGCTCTGATCAGCACCACATTCACAGTCTGCTCAGTTACTGTCACTGCGGCAATGCTGCAGCCCCTGATCAGCACCACATTCACAGATCTGCTCAGTTACTCACTGGCAATGCTGCAGCCCTGATCACCACATTCACAGATCTGCTCAGTTACTGTCACTGTGGCAATGCTGCAGCTCTGATCGGCACCACATTCAGATCTGCTCAGTTACTGTCACTGTGCAATGCTGCAGCTCTGATCAGCACCACATTCACAGATCTGCTCAGTTACTGTCACTGGCAATGCTGAAGCCCTGATCAGCACCATTCTGAGATCTGCTCAGTTACTGTCACTGGCAATGCGGCAGCTCTGATCAACACCACGGAGCTAAACCAGCTCAGCTTTTAATACAGTGCGGAGACAGAGCTGGGTTTGAGCTTGGAGTTTCTCATTGTCAACATCCTATGACAAGTATTTATTATTTATTGCATTTATATATAGAGCTTTCTATACAAAAGTATTGCAAAGCACTGTACAGCACATAGCAGAAAAAAGAACAAACCACAATACATTTGTATAGCATGTCACACATACAACTGACACAGTCAGACCATTAAAAATACAGATTTAAATAACAGGATACACATAATAATACAAAAGCAGCCATTTTAAAGTTACATTAAAACCACTAAGATAAAAAGCCATTTTATAAAGTGTGTTTTAGTCTTGACTTGATAACTAACAGTCCCAGCTTTCCTGACAAACAGGCATTCCATAATTCAGGAGCTCTACAAGAAAAGCCCTCCCTCCCCGTGTTGCTTTTGTTGACTCTAGGAATAACCAGCAGCCCTGCATCCTGTGATCTCAAGAGTGCGGTTTGGAAGATACGGGGTCAGTAACTCCTGCAAATAACTAGGTGCTAATCCATTCAGGGCCTTGGAAGTTAACAGCAAAATCTTCAAATCAATTCTATACAGCACAGAGAGCCAGTGTAAAGAGGTCAACACGGGTAATATGTTCACTTTTCCTGGTTTTAATCAGAATTCTAGCAGCGACATTCTGAACAATCTACAAGCGGGATACCACATGTTTTGGGACACCAGAAAAAAGTTCATTACAATAATCAATTCTAGATGAAACAAAGGCATGCATTAGTCTCAGCATCAGATACAGAAATAATTTGTCTAAGTTTGGCTATATTTCTCAAATGGTAAAACAAATACTTTGTAACTTCCTAATATGAGTCTCAAATGAGAGCCCAGGATCAAAGATGACACCCAAACCCTTAATTTCTAGTTTTGATGAGAGACTGCAAGGTTCAAGCTCATGTAATCCCACATTTTTTTAGTTGGTTCTGTGATCCCACTAGCATAACCTCTGTTGTATCTGAATTCAACATTAGAAAATTCTGTGACATCCAATGATTGATGTCTGTAAGGCAAGTAGCTAATAGCACCCAGGCAGAAGAAAACCTGGCCATAGGGACAAATCTAGCTGGTATCATCAGCATAGCAATGGAAGTTCACTCTGTGTCTGTGGATAATGTCCTTAATGGTAGCATATATAATGAAAAACAGCAAGGGACCTAGAATGGAGCCCTGTAAACCACAGACAACTGATAATACGATTTTACCTCCCAATAGAGACCAACTGAAACCTATCAGAAAGATAAGATTTGAATCAGGATAAGGCTGGACAGTCCAGCTGTGTTTTCAGGATGATTCAGTAGGATGGAATGGTCTACAGTATCAAAGACAGCACTTAGATCTAGAAAAATTAAAACTGATGGGAAGCCCGGTCACGGCTTATCAAAGCAGATCATTCACAACTCTGACAAGGTCTGTCTAATGCTATGTAGCACAAAACCAGACTGAAACTTCTCAAATATACCATTGTGGCAAAGTGGTTAACAGTGTGCAGGTGCAGGTGATCAGTAAACAGACGATTATAATCCAGGTGCAATGTTGTTTAATGGTTTGTAATCTGATTGCCTGATGGTGTAACAGCAGTACATAATTAACAATGTTAACAGGCAGTGCAGCGGCGTGTGTTGCTGTTTTAAATCCACGGCTGGATCCCAAATAATAAACAGTCCCGTTCTTATTCACCTACACGTAACACAGACACAAACACGCACACACAGACATAAACACAAACACAGACACAAATACAAACACACACAAACACAAACACAGACACAAATACAAGCACAGACACAAACACAAACGAACACAAACACAGACAAACACAAACAGACACATACAAACACAAACAGACACATACAAACACAAACAGACACAAACACAAGCACAGACAGACACAAGTCCACAGTGCGTGCTTTCGTGCTCGTGGTGAATATACAGTCCTTAATGAAACAAAGTGCAGTGATGTTGTCGGGTTGGTGCTGGCCCTTTGGCGGCAGCTCGGATCATGAGAGCGTCTAAACAATAACAAACAAGACAATCAGACAAAGCCAGAAACAAACAAAACACTCACGATGCTTTTTTCACAATACTGGTCCTTCCGGGTCCTTCCTTAACCATAACTGAGGAACAGATCACGTCAACTCCGTCCCTGTTTGTCCCGTCTTTCGTGACCCCTTGGTAAATGATTACAACTGCTCATCAATCGCGGCTGCCACATCATTTCCTTCCGGTCGATGAGTTAATGTATCGGCTCCGCCCCTTTCTAGATGACTGACTTCCTTTTAACCCTCGGAATGAAGTGTCAGCCATGTAGTCCAGGGTACTCTGTTCCTGTTACCGCGCCCTCACAGGTCAGGAGGGAGATTTACCTCAAGAATCATTGTCTTTCTGTCACATGTCCCACCGCTCAGAGTGGAGCCGAAGGAACACTCGGCTGAATCTATCTTTCCCATTACTCCCCCCCCTCCGGGAAAATAATCTGCAATTTGGTGGTCTTTCCCATACGGTGTATTATGTGGTACATGAAGGGCTGCAATGCCAGATACCACCGAGTTATCGTGGCATTGCTGTCCTTCATTGTGCTTAACCACTTGAGTGGGGCATGGTCAGTGGCGAGATCAAATGAGTGCCCCAGCAGGTAGTATAAATGTAAAGAGTGAGTAGCCCATTTAATGGCCAAACTCTCCTTTTCACTCACGGATAGTTGCCTCCCAAGGTAGCATCTTTGTACTGATGTACAGTATGGGTGTTCTCTCCGTCTACCTTTAGGACAAGACCGCACCCAAACCCACATCCATTTCATCGGTGGAGGATGAATCTGGTGAAATCTGTGTGATGAGAGGGGCCTGGCAGAGTCTTAGCTTAATAGTATCAAACACCGCCTGATACTCAACTAACGGGTTAACCACTGTGGCATACTCAGGGATAAAGCAGCGGTAATAACCGGCTAATCCCAGCAGTAACCTCACCTGAGTCTTGGTTTTGGGATCGCCGCATCAACCAAAGCCTAGATTTTGGGTGACCACGGTCTCACCCTCCATTCCCCATTAAAAAATCAAAATATTGTGTCTCTCTTGGCAAACACATGTTTCTCAAAGTTAGCTGTCAGCTTGGGCTACCCTGAGAGACTGCAGGGCGGCTGCAATCCTAGCCAAATGCTCTCTCGCCAGG
Organism: Huso huso; assembly: GCA_036884735.1. NCBI lineage: Eukaryota > Metazoa > Chordata > Actinopteri > Acipenseriformes > Acipenseridae > Huso > Huso huso. The sequence continues at coordinate 9,711,005 of CM072698.1, read as the reverse complement.
TGGAGTTGTAAATAACCACATCATCAATATAAGCTGCTCCATATTCATGATGTGGGCATAAAACCCCTGGTCCATCAGTCTTTGAAAGGCGGGATGCACCATACTAGCCCAAACGGCATGGTTTTGAAATGAATCAACCCTTCAGGAGTTGAAAATGCGGTTTTCTCTCTAGAACTGCGGGTTAAGGGATCTGCCAGTATCCCCTTTGTCAAGTCCAAAGTAGAGATAAACTTTGCCTTTCCCAGTCTATCTAGAAGCTCGTGGGCCGAGGCATGGGGTACGATCAAACTTGGCAATAGCGTTTACTTTCCGGAAATCAAGGCAGAAGCAGTTGGTGCTGTCCTTTTGGCCACTATCACAATGGACTGCACCACTCACTCCTGGAAGGCTCACCTGCACCTCTTGTCGAACGCCACTTCATCGACTTTCTGGGATCCGGTAAGGTCTCTCGTATGTGACACCTGAGGGAGAGACAATGTCATATTCAGCCAAGTTAGTCCTGCCGGGCACGTCAGAAAAAACATCGTTGAACTGGAAGTCACTGTTCACCCATCGAAATTATTTTAGTGCTAGGGGTCTCTAGACAGGGACCTAAATCATCCTCTATTTCGCCTAGTGCTATAAATAAGGCCTCCAGGGCTTTAATAAATCGATGTGATAAATGTCCCTTTCATTACGGGCAATCAGGCTGTCTAATTTCATAATTCACCTTTCCTATAGCCGAATCACTTCATATGGCCCCTGCCATTTAGCACATAACTTGATTCTGAGGAGGGAAGCAGCATTACCTTGTCTCCTGCCGAAGGTTCAATTTAATGCATTTTGATTGTAATGCTGCTGTTTATCGGTGCTGAGCCGATTGAGGTTGTCCTGGGCCAAGCGACCGACCAAACCAGGGGATCTCTGGTGGGAGCACATGCTGCACTGCATTTTTTGGACCGAGCCTTGTGCTCTTCCCACCCCCTCTCTCAACAGATCGAGAATGCCGCCAGGCTGTCTGCCGTACAAGAGCTCGAAGGGGGAGAACCCTGTCTAACTCTGCGGCACCTTTCTCATTGCAAAAAGGAGGTAGGGAACAAGTGATGCCCAATGTTTTTGCACTTGGTTGACAAAACGTCTCAGAATCTGCTTCAGGGTCTGATTGAAATATTCCACCGAAACCATCCATCTGTGGATGATAAATAGATGTTCTGATGCGACGTATTTATAATATTATATACACTTGCTGCAGCGTGTTAGACAGAAAGTTGGTTCCATGATCAGTCAAGATCTCCTTGGGGATCCCTACTCTAGCCATAATCTGCACTAACTCTGTGGCTATTGCAGCGGCACTAGTGGACCTCAATGGAACTGCCTCCGGGTATCGTGTTGCATAATCTACCACCACTAATATATGCGTATACCCGGAATCAGAAGGTAGCAGAGGGCTCACTATGTCCACTGCAATGCGTTCAAAGGGAGTGGAAATAATCGGCAGTGGAACCAAAGGGGCGGGGCGCACTCAACACATCAGTATGAAGACCTACCCAATAGAATCGAGCCAATATCCACTCCCTTGTCTTTGTCAGCTCCGAGGTACCCCTCAAAAGGGATATCATGCCAGCCTCACGACCTCGGTCTGACAAGACGGGGGAACCAATAATTGTGTTACAGGCTGTCCTGTGCCCGCGGCAGGGTTCACCCTATACAATAATTGCCCCTTGATAATGATGTGTGGAAATACTAGCGCCCCAGCGCCGTCAACATCCTTACCTTCAATAGACCGGACCTGTCCTCAAGCGTGCACTAGTGACGGGTCATTATGTTGGCCTCACACTATGTCCGCGCTTGGTACCACATGTCGGTATATAGAGAAGGGCCGGAGTAGCATCTGCCCTGGATGGCCCAGTAACCTCACCTCCTGCATTCCAATCTCATTTGACTGGCGTTTGTTCCCATCTGAGCGCTCTCCACCAGACCCCAGCCTTGTCTCTCAGTGATGCTCCTTCCCATTTTTCAGCCCTTCTCTCTTTGTTTTTCAAGGATGGAAAACAGGCAAATACATTTCAGCTTTTTCTGCCATGTTTATGTGTGTGGCTGAGACTGCCATTAATTTTATTATATCTCTACATTTTGGCCAGTCTCGGCCCAGAATAACCGGGTGTGGTAGCCGTTCAGCCACCGCTACTACCAGGTGACGTTTTATCAGACCTACCAATAAATATACTTTTAGTGTGGGTGGGCAAAGTGGTGAGGAATCCAGGTGAGTGCAGTGCAGAGCGGATACAAAACAGACAGACAATGATTTCCAGGTGCAAGGGTGTTTATTGATTTAATTAACAATGTCCAGAGCCTTATGGCGAACACCTGTAAATAATAATGTTGGAGTGATACAGCGGCGTATCACTTTCGGTATTTGTAATTCCCGGTTTGACCGTAACCAAAAATCCAGTTTTACACACCAACACTAAACACAAAAACACAAACACAGTTCTTAGTGATAGTGAATACGTGCAAGTGGTGTAATACAGTTCTCTGTGAAATGCAGGGTGAAAGATGTCCGGGTTTATCTGCTGGCTTCGCTGAAACTCCGGATCGCAACTGGTAGTCTATTAAAAACAGGCGACAGTTAACAAAACACTAGCAAACACAAGACAAAACTCACGGTTCACGAAACAGCACAGACTCCTTGTAGGTTTCCAACACTAACCATTTACCAAGAACAGATCACGTCGCTAAGTCCCCTATTTATATCCTCGCTCATGACCCCAGGTTAACGAGCCCATCCGCTCCTCCAATCCTCAGATGCCACACCGTTTACCGTCTGGGTCATTGAGTTTGATACCGTAGCTGTGCCCCTTCCTAAGTGACCAACTTCCACCTACCCTATGGAATAAATTGTCCTGCCATATAGTTAAAATACTCTGTTCCGTTACACAGTGCCCTCACAGGTCGAGAGGAGATCTAACACCAAGAATCATTCGATCTCTGTCACAGTGGGGTATGTCGCATGCGTGTCTCCATGGATACAGGAGATAGCCACTTGACCTGGTGGCCGCCACACACACCGCCCAAGAGAGATGTTCGAATTAAGGTCTGTTCACCCTGTGTCCACTAATAGCGTGGGTTTTCACATTCCTAAAATCACATCAACAATACAAGGCCCCTCCAGACCATTTTCCCTCACTCCACCTATTTCTGGTGCCCAATTACACACCGCCACCACACCCATTGCAGCGGGCATGACCTGGCCTAGTGTCCCTGTTGGTTGCACCTGAAACAAATCGGGGGACAGAGGGCACTGGTTAAATATCTGTCCTGTTGCTGGTATGGCAGGGGGGCAGGGCAACCCTCTACCCCAGCTGGGGCCAACTTTGGTCTCCATGAAGAGGTGGCAAAAGGGGCCCATCGGGGTCAGCGGTCTGGAGGTCTCGATCCGGTGCTGGTGTGGGTGCTGGTGTGGGTGCTGGTGGTGTTGGGAGAGAGAGAGAGGTGGTGGTGTGCGGCTCTGGTTGCCATGAAGATGTTGGTCGAGGCGGAGACCAGGAGTCTTCAAAGTCCTCGGCTAGTGTCATGGCTTGTTCCAGGGTGTCAGGGTTGTGGCGCCCGTATCACGTTTGAGTGTCGGGCGACCACCACGACAAAACTGCTCCACCACTATCGCCTCCCCATCTGTAGACTGGTCTTCTTGGTGGGGGGTCAGCCACAGTGTACCTAACCTCTGCGCGTGACCACCCTGGGGTGTGTATCCGGAGACCTGTGGTACTCCCTGCACCGTACCCGGTGTGATATTGAGGTGACGGAGGATTTCCAGCTTTACCAGGTCATAATTGGCGGCTTCAGCATCGCCTGGTATGCTGCCTGAGCCTCCCGATCAGGCAGGGTCCCAGCTGGCTCGCCAGAACTCCCGTGGCCATGGACGCTGGCAGCCAGCCACTTGAAAGCAACCAGGTATCTTCTGGGACATCCTCCGTGAGGTCCTCCTTAATAGAAGGTCTGTGGAATCTCATTTCTGATGTCTAGTATTTTGTTTTAAAGAAATGTAAGACATTATTCAAGCTGTGAGAGGAGCCAATGTCAAGGGTAGAACTATTAGGGGAAGGATGTACAGTATCTACAGTATCTAGATACCAGTCAAGGTGATGTTGTAGGTATTAACCAGCTCATCTGCTGATGAGGACACAGAGAGTGGTAATGAGCTCAATACATCACAAATCTTAACAGCAGTTGAAGAATTAATTACTCAGGATTTAAATGTGCGGTCCACAGTCTTTGTAGATACTGGCAGAGAGGTTTTTAATGACAACAGAGAGGGTGGATGTCACCAGTGTGGGGAAGGCTAAACAAACTGTGCTTTAAGGGGATTCATAAACCTTTAAGATCACAACATGAGCTACATCTGGAAGAATCTGTACATGTGTGATTAAGAATTTGAGTGATATTAGCTGGAGGTTAATTGGAAAAATAACTTACAATACTAGCAGTGGAAAGCGATGTTCTGAGGGTTATTAAAATGTGTCATTGTCATTCTAAGAGTATGTTCTGATAAACACAATTATTGTTAATGGCAATACTTAATTTACATCAACAGACACTGAATCAGAAAAAGTAGTTTGAAAACAGGCAGAATGAGGCTGGATTGTTTCATAATATCATCAATCAATAATTATTTTTAAAAATCGCCCTTTTCAGATTGGCAGCTTTGGGAACAAATTATATATAAAGGTAGGGAACCAAATTGCATTGTTGCATGTTTTAACATACTGAATGAAAGGTTCTTGGGGCACACCCTGCGGCAAACCCTAAACACCCTGCGGCACACCCTAAACACTCTGCTGCACACCCTGCGGCACACCCTGAACACCCTGCTGCACCCTGAACACCCTGCTCACCTGAACACCCTGATGCTCCACACCTGCTGCTCACCCTGAACACCCTGATGCTCCACACCCTGCTGCTCACCCTGAACACCCTGATGCTCCACCCTGCTGCTCACCCTACTGCTCACCCCTGCACCCCTGAACACCCTGATGCTCCACACCATGCTGCTCACGTTGCTCCACACCCTGCTCCACACCATGCTGCTCACCCTGCTGCACACCCTGCTGAACACCAAGTGTGTGGGATACTAAAAATAATTCAATAAATTAATACATACATAAATGAAGAAATTAAGAAATAATACATAAATGAATAAATGTCTATATGTATTTATTTCGACATTTATTTATTAATTAAAATATCCTCCATAAAATATCCTCCATAGAAGTGCTTCTTTCTGACAGAAATATTGTGATTGGCTGACCTGACGGCTCTCTCAGCAAATAGGACGCGCAGCATCAGGAGGCTCGGGCAGAATACAGTTTCACAGGTTGTGCCTTCAAAAGCGAAACCGACTGCTGATGAAAAACAAACAAACGCCCCGGTATTGCCAGGAATTGATAATGCAGAGAGAGACGTGTCGGGACTCCCCGACCTCTGAGCTTAAAATGCTGAGTCAAGCTAAAATAAACAAATAATGACAGAAACAATATAATCAGACTCAGTAATCACGTAGAAGATTATATAGTTTCTGTCTAGATGTTCTTTATTTTAAATATAAAGTATGTATTACATATGGAATACAACATATAGGGTTTATGAAATAACACAAGTTAGTATTTTGTTTGATGAGAAGGTCAATATATTCTTACAGTGATGAGAGGTGTGGCTCAGTATTTGTATTGATAATTATTATAATACTTGTTAGATGCCAGTAATGTAGTTTCATAATAAGACACTATTTTGTAATGCAAACCCTTCCCTTGGTGTAGGTGTGTTTGTGTGTGGTGATGCAGTGGTATTATAGCATTCACTGAAAACCTACAGAGACACATCATTCAATGGGGTTTCGTTATTTTCTCTCCTCCAGTCTCTCTCTTTGTTATTTTCTCAAGCAGTTCAAATCAAGATTGAATCTCGCTTGATCAAGTTTAAAAGTGTAATGTGAATCTCGCTTGTAAAGTTTAAAGTGTAATGTGAATCTAAAAAGTAAAGTTTAAAGTGTAATGTGAATCTAAGCTTGTAAAGTTTAAAAGTGTAATGTGAATCTAAACTTGTAAAGTTTAAAATTGTAATGAATCTCGTTTGTAAAGTTTAAAAGTGTAATGTGAATCTAAACTTAAAAGTTTAAAAGTGTAATGTGAATCTCGTTTGTAAAGTTTAAAAGTGTAATGTGAATCTAGTTTGTAAGTTTAAAGTGTAATGTGAATCTAAACGTAAAGTTTAAAAGTGTAATGTGAATCTCGTTTGTAAAGTTTAAAAGTGTAATGTGAATCTAAGCATGTAAAGTTTAAAAGTGTAATGAATCTAAACATAAAAAGTTTAAAGTGTAATGTGAATCTCGCTGTAAAGTTTAAAAGTGTAATGTGAATCTCGTTTGTAAAGTTTAAAAGTGTAATGAATCTAAAACTTAAAGTTTAAAAGTGTAATGTGAATCTAAGCATGTAAAGTTTAAAGTGTAATGAATCTAAACTTAAAAGTTTAAAAGTGTAATGTGAATCTAAACTTTGTAAAGTTTAAAAGTGTAATGAATCTTGCCTGTAAAGTTTAAAGTGTAATGTGAATCTCACTTGTTCAAGTTTAAAAGTGTAATGTGAATCTAAACTTGTAAAGTTTAAAAAGTGTAATGTGAATCTCGCTTGGTAAAGTTTAAAAAGTGTAATGTGAATCTAAACTTGTAAAGTTTAAATTTGTAATGTGAATCTTGCTTGTTAATCTCAATACAGAGAGGCAGTGATGTCGTATGAACACAGAAATGTTTTTATTCTGAACTCTGGTCTGTAGAACAATCCTTCCACACCCAGGTATGCCCTACCTGGAAGAGGCTGGTAACCTCTGAACCCAGATTCATACCCACATGCCAGCACACCCGCGGGATGCAGGAGCCTGTGAACTATAGTTACCATAGTCTCCCAGCGAGCTTCTGTCCCAATTTACTAAAGTCCTTAAGCAGTGTTTGTAGGATCCCTGTCCTCCCCTGCCTGTCTATTGCATGTGTTGAGGTATCTTAGGAACAGCTCCACTAGAGTAAGAACAGGCAATATAGAAAAGGGCATTCTGCAGCTCCGTTCAGTTTCAGTACATGCCCTGCAAATACATTGTCTCATGACAGATCCTGCTGCCATTGTAGCACAGAGCAGAGAAGCACAGCTTCAGGGAGCAGAGCTCTAGAGAGCTGCCCTGCTTCACGATGCTGTCATCCTGCCAGAGCAGAGTGAGAGAGCTCTGAGAGCTGCCCTGCTTCACGATGCTGTCGTCCTGCCAGAGCAGAGTGAGAGAGCTCTGAGAGCTGCCCTACTTCGATGCCGTCGTCCTGCCAGAGCAGAGTGAGGAGACATGCTGCTACACAGCAGGCTGTGCTGCTCCAGGTTTACCTCCTGCCTGGACTTTCCCTGCCTGCTTTCAGTGTCCCTCACCTGGGCTGTGAAGCTCGGCTCCCCTAGTGGAATCACTGTGCTGTGCAGCTTGGCTCCCCCTAGTGGAATTGTCCTGGCTCTGAGCGCAGGCAGGCAGCCATTTCAGTGTCGAGGCAGTGAGGGACAGCGCTCTGGTAAGAGAGGCTTGTTGTGGTTTGTCACGGGCATTTACTCATCTTAACAACTCTAATAGAGACACGCTTATTTTAATAAGTAATGTATGAATATATCAGATCCAGGGTTACTGGTTCAGTTCACAGGGTGACAGCGAGGAGTGGGGAGGCCTGTGTGCTGCATGCCTGCTACATGTAAACAAACTGGCAAGCCAACAAGGTGTGTTTTAGAGGAGCAGAGTGAAGCACTGAGGCTGGTGCTGTTCCAGTGTGACTCTGTGACTCTGTGTCCGATGGGGGGAGCCTGTCTGTGTTGTTGCTGGGAGTGGCACGGCTGCTGCAATGCAGAAGGAAGCCTTTCACTCTGGCACAGATCCTCTGTAAACCACCCTGGAAAGTCCCTGTGACACCGTGCTTTCAGTTCTGAAGTATTACATCACGCTGTTGCTGTGCGTCCGTTACCACAGCAACACACTCTGGAGGAATCCACACTAGCAGGCAGGAGTCACCTGACTTCAGGGAACTGGGAGCAGTGAAGGAGGGACCATGACTCTGAAGGGCTGCCTCAGTCCCTCCTCGCCCCCACTAGACAGGCCTCTGCTCTGAGTCGTGCTGCAGCGCCCCCTGTAGTGAACACAAGCAACAACAAAGACCTTTCCTTGAACGTCTACAAACACCACACAACAAACACATGCACAATAAGAACTGGGCTTCATTGCTCAGGTTTGCAGCTTGTTGTAAATTGTTGGATTTTAGTCTAAAGGGTGTCCATTGAAAAGGTACAATATACAGGTAGTGCCCTATAGAAAGAGTATAGACAGTGTAATATCACCTGCAGTGTACTGAACACATACACAAGAGTATAGACAGTGTAATATCACCCTGCAGTGTACTGAACACAAACAGTAGTATATTATTTTGAGTTTAGTGTTGGTCATGGCTTTTTATTTTAACCCTTTGAGTGACAGACATCTTTCCATGTATGTATTGCAGGACAAAGCTGTTGCATCCTAGCATTTCAAGCCACATGTAGAAATTGCAGGGTCGTTTTGTTCAGCTTTCAGTGCCTCGAGGAACCAGGTTGTGACCGAAACGCCTGCTTGTTGTTCATGTGCATATCACCAAGGAAGGGAAAAGCTTGAGAATACTGTTTTAAAAAAAAAAAAAAATGACACTGAGATCCTGAAGCAGGCTCTGCTTCCCTGACAAACGAAGCAGAGCATTCCATAACGCAGGAGCTCTGTAAGAATAAACCTGCCTCCCGTGTTTCTCCTGTAACAACTGTAAGTCACCTGGATAAGGGTGTCTGCTAAGAAATAAATAAATAAATAAATAACTGCTGCTCAGTCCTCTGGGGTTGGTTAAGCTGTGCTGGGGTGAAGGGATCTGCACAGGAACACACTGACTGAAAGGTGGTCTGAGATAATGCAGCTACTGGAAACCCACTCATGAATTATCAGATACCATTTGAAGTCTCAGGTTCCCCAGAACTCAAATCTAGTGTTATTGTTAATGCTTGTGTTATTGTTGTGTTATTGTTTCTCTTGTGTTATTGTTTCTCTTGTGTTATTGTTTCTCTTGTGTTATTGTTAATGCTTGTGTTATTGTTGTGTTATTGTTTTTTGTGTTATTGTTCCTCTTGTGTTATTGTTCCTCTTGCGTTATTGTTTCTCTTGTGTTATTGTTAATGCTTGTGTTATTGTTGTGTTATTGTTTCTCTTGTGTTATTGTTGTGTTATTGTTTCTCTTGTGTTATTGTTTCTCTTGTGTTATTGTTAATGCTTGTGTTATTGTTTCCTCTTGTGTGTACCACTCTCCTGTCCTGTCTGGGGTATGTGTGATGTGTTACTGTCTAGTGTGTGTGAGTTGTTTGTTGTGACCCCCCCCGTCTCTCTCCACTGTCCGTTGAATGCCCTGAGTTCTGTTGTGCTCTGCAGCTATACAGGTTTGATGCTGAGCTGTGTTGTGCTGTACGGGTTGAGAGCAGGGGAGGGGGTATTAACACAGTGAGAGCAGGGGAGGGGTATTAACACAGTGAGAGAAGGGGAGGGGTATTAAAACAGTGAGAGCAGGGGAGGGGTATTAACACAGTGAGAGCAGGGGAGGGGTATTAACACAGTGAGAGCAGGGGAGGGGGCAGGTATTAACACAGTGAGAGCAGGGAGGCAGGTATTAACACAGTGAGAGCAGGGGAGGGTATTAACAGTGAGAACAGGGAGGGGGCAGGTATTAACAGTGAGAGAGCAGGGAGGGTATTAACACAGTGAGAGCAGGGAGGGGGTATTAACACAGTGAGAGCAGAGGAGGGGTATTAACACAGTGAGAGCAGGGGAGGGGTTAACACAGTGAGAGGAGGAGGGGCAGGTATTAACACAGTGAGAGCAGGGGAGGGGGTATTAACACAGTGAGAGCAGGGGAGGGGGAGGTATTAACACAGTGAGCAGGGAGGGGGCAGGTATTAACACAGTGAGAGCAGGGGAGGGGTATTAACACAGTGAGCAGGGAGGGGTATTAACACAGTGAGAGCAGAGGAGGGTATTAACACAGTGAGAACAGGGAGGGGCAGGTATTAACACAGTGAGAGCAGGGGAGGGGTATTAACACAGTGAGAGCAGAGGAGGGGTATTAACACAGTGAGAGCAGCGGAGGGGGTATTAACACAGTGAGAGCAGGGGAGGGGTATTAACACAGTGAGAACAGGGGAGGGGCAGGTATTAACACAGTGAGAGCAGGGAGGGGTTAACACAGTGAGAGCAGGAGGGGTATTAACACAGTGAGAACAGGGGAGGGGGCAGGTATTAACACAGTGAGAGCAGGGGAGGGGGTATTAACACAGTGAGAGCAGAGGAGGGGTATTAACACAGTGAGAGCAGCGGAGGGGGTATTAACACAGTGAGAGCAGGGAGGGGTATTAACACAGTGAGAACAGGGAGGGGGGCAGGTATTAACACAGTGAGAGCAGGGGAGGGGCAGGTATTAACACAGTGAGAGCAGGGGAGGGGCCGGTATTAACACAGTGAGAGCAGGGGAGGGGTATTAACACAGTGAGAGCAGGGGAGGGGCAGGTATTAACACAGTGAGAGCAGAGGAGGGGTATTAACACAGTGAGAACAGGGGAGGGGGTATTAACACAGTGAGAGCAGAGGAGGGGTATTAACACAGTGAGAGCAGAGGAGGGGTATTAACACAGTGAGAACAGGGGAGGGGGCAGGTATTAACACAGTGAGAGCAGGGAGGGGCAGGTATTAACACAGTGAGAGCAGGGGAGGGGTATTAACACAGTGAGAGCAGGGGAGGGGTATTAACACAGTGAGAGCAGAGGAGGGGTATTAACACAGTGAGAACAGGGGAGGGGGCAGGTATTAACACAGTGAGAGCAGGGGAGGGGCAGGTAACACAGTGAGAGCAGGAGGGCCGGTATTAACACAGTGAGAGCAGGGGGGGGGTATTAACACAGTGAGAGCAGGGAGGGGGTATTAACACAGTGAGAGCAGGGGAGGGGTATTAACACAGTGAGAGCAGGGGAGGGGGTATTAACACAGTGAGAGCAGGGGAGCGGGTATTAACACAGTGAGAGCAGAGGAGGGGAGGGGTATTAACACAGTGAGAGCAGAGGAGGGGCAGGTATTAACACAGTGAGAGCAGGGAGGGGCAGGTATTAACACAGTGAGAGCAGGGGAGGGGGTATTAACACAGTGAGAGCAGGGGAGGGGGTATTAACACAGTGAGAGCAGGGGAGGGGCAGGTATTAACACAGTGAGAGCAGGGGAGGGGTATTAACACAGTGAGAGCAGGGGAGGTATTAACACAGTGAGAGCAGGGGGGGTATTAACACAGTGAGAGCAGGGAGGGGGTATTAACACAGTGAGAGCAGGGGAGGGCAGGTAAACACAGTGAGAGCAGAGGGGTATTAACACAGTGAGAGCAGGGGAGGGGTTAACACAGTGAGAGCAGGGGAGGGGTATAACACAGTGAGAGCAGGGGGGGTATTAACAGTGAGAGCAGGGGAGGTATTAACACAGTGAGAGCAGGGGAGCGGGTATTAACACAATGAGAGCAGGGGAGGGGTATTAACAAAGTGAGAGCAGGGGAGGGGTATTAACACAGTGAGAGCAGGAGAGGGGGTATTAACACAGTGAGAGCAGGGGAGCGGGTATTAACACAATGAGAGCAGGGGAGGGGTATTAACAAAGTGAGAGCAGGGGAGCGGGTATTAACACAGTGAGAGCAGGGAGGGGTATAACACAGTGAGAGCAGGGGAGGGGTATAACACAGGAGAGCAGGGGAGGGGGTATTAACACAGTGAGAGCAGGGAGGGGTATTAACACAGTGAGAGCAGGGGAGCGGGTATTAACACAATGAGAGCAGGGGAGGGGTATTAACAAAGTGAGAGCAGGGGAGCGGGTATTAACACAGTGAGAGCAGGGGAGGGGGTATTAACACAGTGAGAGCAGGGGAGGGGTATTAAACAGTGAGAGCAGGGAGGGGTATTACACAGTGAGAGCAGGGGAGGGGTATTAACACAGTGAGAGCAGGGAGGGGGTATTAACACAGTGAGAGCAGGGAGGGGTATTAACACAGTGAGAGCAGGGGAGCGGGTATTAACACAATGAGAGCAGGGGAGGGGTATTAACAAAGTGAGAGCAGGGGAGCGGGTATTAACACAATGAGAGCAGGGGAGGGGTATTAACAAAGTGAGAGCAGGGGAGGGGTATTAACACAGTGAGAGCAGGGGAGGGGTATTAACACAGAGAGAGCAGGGAAGGGGGCAGGTATTAACACAGTGAGAGCAGGGGAGGGGACAGGTATTAACACAGTGAGAGCAGGGGGGTATTAACACAGTGAGAGCAGGGGGGGCAGGTATTAACACAGTGAGAGCAGGGGAGGGGCAGGTATTAACACAGTGAGAGCAGGGGAGGGGGATTAACACAGTGAGAGCAGGGAGGGGCAGGTATTAACACAGTGAGAGCAGGGGAGGGGCAGGTATTAACACAGTGAGAGCAGGGAGGGGCAGGTATTAACACAGTGAGAGCAGGGGAGGGGGCAGGTATTAACACAGTGAGAGCAGGGGAGGGGGCAGGTATTAACACAGTGAGAGCAGGGAGGGGTATTAGCACAGTGAGAGCAGGGGGGGGTATTAACACAGTGAGAGCAGGGAGGGGGTATTAACACAGTGAGAGCAGGGGAGGGGGTATTAACAGAGTGAGGAGGGAGTTTTTCATACAGCGCCGGTGTTGTGTTGCTGCGCACGACAGCGCGTCCCAGTCAGACCTTCGTCGCGAGCAGGGGGGGCGTGGCCACTCGACTGCGTGTTCTGTGATTGGTTATTTATGTTTTGTTAATGTTCTGTTGTCAGGCAGACTGGACTTGCAGGGCGGTCTGAAGGAGCGCTCTCAGAACAAGCGCGCCGTCTGGAAAGAACTGAATTTAAATAAAACAAAGAATATTCTAAAACTAGCACGCGATGACTAGCAGCAGTTCCATGATTGTTTTCAGTTATTTTATTAGGAGTAAACTTTGCCCTCTAACTCAATGGACCATATTTAGAAGCAGCACAAAGACACAGACACGCTTTCTTAGAGGAATAAGACCATTTTATGAAACAGGAAACAGCTGTTCACTGGTCCTTCCTGCAGCACAGTTTATACTGTTAAATATACGCTTGTTGAAATGGTTTCAATCAGCAAAATGAAATACAAGTCTTTGCATTTGCTTGAGGTTCAATAGCGATGTATGTGTTCGTGTTGATCTGTTCAGTCTATGTGCTGAACTTCACCAGACCCGGGGTTTACACACCTTGTTATTCACAGCGCTGACTCGCCGGATCCCATCCTTACTGTCTCTAAATGACAATGCAATGGAAACACGTGTTAGTGTACATGTTGTTTAACGTAATGTTTGTTTTTTTGGTTCGTATAGCCAGTGAAAAGTGTAACGCTTCTTTTCAATCGCTGACTGATCTAGTTTCCCGTTCCTGATCCTTCAGCTGCAGTGTGACTGCAATCACACTGACTCGCGTGTTTAAAATAACAAGCCACATTAACAATCACACCAGGAACTAATTTACAATGAACACATTTTAAATGAGAAACCAAAACAAAGGAGGACAAACGGGATGCGAGGGGCGGCAGCGTTTTAAACAGTGTCGCTCTTTCTTTCTTTACCTGGCAATTCAGGAATCGGAAATTAATACTGACGGCGGACCAACAGACCGCTCTAAAAACTTCCGTATTATTATCACCTGACTAACGTGACGTCATAAGATCAATTCATCCAATGAAAGACGGTTTTATGAGCAAACGAGGCATCGCAATCCCGCCCCTAAATGTAATTTTAAGATTGATTGTTCAAACAAGCTAATATTGATGAGAAACACGAGACTGGCAGCAATAAACCAAAATCATTATTATTATTATTACACCGTGTAACAATTTTTTTTTTGGTTCCTGGGTAGTAAGTGTTATTTCCTAATTGCTTATGCCTCAAAAGTATAGAAAATGGCTATTATTCCCCACAAACTTTGCTTTTGTGACCAGGACAGTGATATTTTGAAATTTACCTATTTTCCAGAACATTCCAGATAGATTCAGTGCTGAGTAAACTTGGAGTAACTTCTAGAACTTTCTAGAACTTTCCAGTAATATAAATAGTAGTATAAATACAGGGCCTTAAGCCCACCAGTTCAGTTTAGTTCCAGCTGCCTAAGTGGATACATATCTGCATTTTTCTGAGATGGCATCAAGAGGCTGCAAGCATCCGGCAGACGCATTTTGCTATGTCTGCGGCCAATTTATCAAGGCAAGAGCGAAAAAGTACTCAGTGGAAGCATCTGCTAAGATGTGTGAGGCCTACAAGGCATATTTTGGCATGCCTGTCGGGGATCAAGACAAACCCTGGGCACCTCATTTTCACCTCGCGAGCACTGCAAAAAAAACTCTGGAAGGTAAGATGGACAATTGTTGCTCGGAATTTTATGTTATAAAATTTGTTAAAATTTTAAAATTGTAAAGTTTTAATTTTAAAATGTTTTACAATTTTCAATGTTATTGAAAAATATATCATATATGAAAAATGTTAGAGAATCTCTTACACATTAGTCATGGATGAAATAAATGTATTTTGTAGGATGGTACAGAGGGGAAAAGAGAGCCATGAAGTTCACTATCCCAAGAATTTGGCGGAACCCACTGACCACTCAAGCAACTGCTACTTCTGCATGGTGGACCCTTCCAAACGCCGGACTGGCAAGAATGCACCCAGCTATCACGTATCCGGACCTTCCTTCATCCATCGCCCGGTGCCACACTGCCATGAGCTCCCCTGCACCCACTCCTCCGGAGAGAGAGCAGCCGTCTTTAGAAGAGAGCAGCAAGTCAGAGAGCGAGGAAGACGCTGTAGATCCAGATGACAATTTCAGAGGTGGAGCTGAGGAGAGAAACCCATACTACCCCAACCAAAAAGACCTCAAAGACTTGATTAGAGATATTGGTCTCACCAAGTCCAATGCCAAGCTTTTGACGCCTAGGCTCAAGCAGTGGAACTTGTTGGATGAAAGTGTGCAAGTCGCAGATCAGAGGAAGCGCCACAACCTTTTTCCAGCTTCTTCACCCGTCAAGATGGGCTCTGCTTCTGCCACAATGTGACCAGTCTGTTCGAGGCAATCGGAATCGCCTGTAACCAGAATGAGTGGCGCCTCTTCATTGACAGCTCATCCAGGATCCTCAAAGCCGTGCTGCTCCATAATGGTAACAAGTACCTGTCTCTTCCCCTGGCTCACTCGGTGCACCTCAAAGAGGATTACAACAGCATCAAGACCTTGCTGGACGCCTTGAAGTATGATGAGTACGACTGGGAGGTCATAGGAGACTTCAAAATGGTGGCATTCCTGATGGGTCTCGAAGGCAGTTTTACCAAGTTTCCCTGCTATCTTTGCCTTTGGGACAGCAGGGACACCAAGGCACACTACCACAGGCGGGACTGGCCACAGCGGACCGACTTCTCTGTGGGGAGGAACAATGTCAAGTGGGAGTCGGCAGCCTTCAAGTACCTTCAAGACTACTTCCCTAAGCTGTCTGAGGCAAAGGTCAAAGCCGGTGTCTTCGTTGGACCACAGATAAAGAAGATCCTGGAGTGCAATGAATTCCCCAAGAAGCTCACTAGTAAGGAGAAAGCGGAGGGGTATTAACACAGAGAGAGCAGGGGAGGGGTCAGATATTAACACAGTGAGAGCAGGGGAGGGGGCAGGTATTAACACAGAGAGAGCAGGGGAGGGGTATTAACACAGCGAGAGCATGGGAGGGGGCAACACAGTGAGAGCAGGGGAGGGGCAGGTATTAACACAGTGAGAGCAGGGAGGGGGCAGGTATTAACACAGTGAGAGCAGGGGAGGGGTATTAACACAGTGAGAGCAGGGAGGGGCAGGTATTAACACAGTGAGAGCAGGGGAGGGGTATTAACACAGTGAGAGCAGGGGAGGGGGCAGGTATTAACACAGTGAGGAGGGAGTTTTTCATACAGCGCCGGTGTTGTGTTGCTGCAAGACGACACAGCGCCCCAGTCAGACCTTCGTCACGTGCAGCAGGGGCGTGGCCACTCGACTGCGTGTTCTGTGATTGGTTATTTATGTTTTGTTAATGTTCTGTTGTCAGGCAGACTGGACTTGCAGGGCGGTCTGAAGGAGCGCTCTCAGAACAAGCGCGCCGTCTGGAAAGAACTGAATTTAAATAAAACAAAGAATATTATAAAACTAGCACGCCATGACTAGCAGCAGTTCCATGCTTGTTTTCAGTTATTTTATTAGGAGTAAACTTTGCCCTCTTAACTCAATGGACCATATTTAGAAGCAGCACAAAGACACAGGCACGCTTTCTTAGAGGAATAAGACCATTTTATGAAACAGGAAACAGCTGTTCACTTGTCCTTCCTGCAGTGCAGTTTATGCTGTTAAATACACACTTGTTGAAATGGTTTCAATCAGCAAATGAAATACAAGTCTTTGCATTTGCTTGAGGTTCAATAGCGATGTATGTGTTTGTGTTGATCTGTTCAGTCTATGTGCTGAACTTCACCAGACCCGAGTTTACACATGTGTAAGAGAATCTCTTACACATTAGTCATGGGTGAAATAAATGTATTTTTGTAGGATGGTACAGAGGGAAAAAGAGAGCCATGAAGCTCGCTATCCCAAGAATTTGGCGGAACCCACTGACCACTCAAGCAACTGCTACTTCTGCATGGTGGACCCTTCAAGACGTCCGGACTGGCAAGAATGCACCTGCTATCACGTATCCGGACCTTCCTTCATCCATCGCCCGGTGCCACACTGCCATGAGCTCCCGCACCCACTCCTCCGAGAGAGAGCAGCCGTCTTTAGAAGAGAGCAGCAAGTCAGAGAGCGAGGAAGACGTTGTAGATCCAGATGACAATTTCAGAGGTGGAGCTGAGGAGAGAAACCCATACTACCCCAACCAAAAAGACCTCAAAGACTTGATTAGAGATATTGGTCTCACCAAGTCCAATGCCAAACTTTTGACGCCTAGGCTCAAGCAGTGGAACTTGTTGGATGAAAGTGTGCAAGTCGCAGATCAGAGGAAGCGTCACCAACCTTTTTCCAGCTTCTTCACCCGTCAAGATGGGCTCTGCTTCTGCCACAATGTGACCAGTCTGTTCGAGGCAATCGAATCGCCTGTAACCAGAATGAGTGGCGCCTCTTCATTGACAGCTCATCCAGGATCCTCAAAGCCGTGCTGCTCCATAATGGTAACAAGTACCCGTCTCTTCCCTGGCTCACTCGGGTGCACCTCAAAGAGGATTACAACAGCATCAAGACCTTGCTGGACGCCTTGAAGTATGATGAGTACGACTGGGAGGTCATAGGAGACTTCAAAATGGTGGCATTCCTGATGGGTCTCAAGGCAGTTTTACCAAGTTTCCCTGCTATCTTTGCCTTTGGGACAGCAGGGACACCAAAGGCACACACTACCACAGGCGGGACTGGCCACAGCGGACCGACTTCTCTGTGGGAGGAACAATGTCAAGTGGGAGTCGGCAGCCTTCAAGTACCTTCAAGACTACTTCCTAAGCTGTCTGAGGCAAAGGTCAAAGCCGGTGTCTTCGTTGGACCACAGATAAAGAAGATCCTGAGTGCAATGAATTCCCAAGAAGCTCACTAGTAAGGAGAAAGCGGAGGGTATTAACACAGAGAGAGCAGGGGAGGGTCAGATATTAACACAGTGAGAGGGGAGGGGCAGGTATTAACACAGAGAGAGCAGGGGAGGGGTATTAACACAGCGAGAGCATGGGAGGGGGCAGGTATTAACACAGTGAGAGCAGGGAGGGGCAGGTATTAACACAGTGAGAGCAGGGGAGGGGCAGGTATTAACACAGTGAGAGCAGGGGAGGGGGGGTAACACAGTGAGAGCAGGGGAGGGGGCAGGTATTAACACAGTGAGAGCAGGGGGGGGTATTAACACAGTGAGAGCAGGGGGGCAGGTATTAACACAGTGAGGAGGGTTTTTCATACAACGCCCGGTGTTGTGTTGCTGCACGACAGCACGTCCCAGTCAGACCTTCGTCATGAGCAGGGGGGGGGCCACCGACTGCGTGTTCTGTGATTGGTTATTTATGTTTTGTTAATGTTCTGTTGTCAGGCAGACTGGACTTGCAGGGCGGTCTGAAGGAGCGCTCTCAGAACAAGCGCGCCGTCTGAAAGAACTGAATTTAAATAAACAAAGAATATTATAAAACTAGCACGCCATGACTAGCAGCAGTTCCATGCTTGTTTTCAGTTATTTTATTAGGAGTAAACTTTGCCCTCTTAACTCAATGGACCATATTTAGAAGCAGCACAAAGACACAGGCACGCTTTCTTAGAGGAATAAGACCATTTTATGAAACAGGAAACAGCTGTTCACTTGTCCTTCCTGCAGTGCAGTTTATGCTGTTAAATACACACTTGTTGAAATGGTTTCAATCAGCAAAATGAAATACAAGTCTTTGCATTTGCTTGAGGTTCAATAGCGATGTATGTGTTTGTGTTGATCTGTTCAGTCTATGTGCTGAACTTCACCAGACCCGGAGTTTACACATGTGTAAGAGAATCTCTTACACATTAGTCATGGGTGAAATAAATGTATTTTTGTAGGATGGTACAGAGGGGAAAAGAGAGCCATGAAGCTCGCTATCCCAAGAATTTGGCGGGAACCCACTGACCACTCAAGCAACTGCTACTTCTGCATGGTGGACCCTTCCAGACGTCGGACTGGCAAGAATGCACCTGCTATCACGTATCCGGACCTTCCTTCATCCATCGCCCCGGTGCCACACTGCCATGAGCTCCCCGTACCCACTCCTCCGGAGAGAGAGCAGCCGTCTTTAGAAGAGAGCAGCAAGTCAGAGAGCGGGAAGACGCTGTAGATCCAGATGACAATTTCAGAGGTGGAGCTGAGGAGAAAACCCATACTACCCTAACCAAAAAAGACCTCAACGACTTGATTAGAGATATTGGTCTCACCAAGTCCAATGCCAAGCTTTTTGACGCCTAGGCTCAAGCAGTGGAACTTGTTGGATGAAAGTGTGCAAGTCGCAGATCAGAGGAAGGTCACCAACCTTTTCCAGCTTCTTCACCCGTCAAGATGGGCTCTGCTTCTGCCACAATGTGACCAGTCTGTTCGAGGCAATCGAATCGCCTGTAACCAGAATGAGTGGCGCCTCTTCATTGACAGCTCATCCAGGATCCTCAAAGCCGTGCTGCTCCATAATGGTAACAAGCACCCGTCTCTTCCCCTGGCTCACTGGTGCACCTCAAAGAGGATTACAACAGCATCAAGACCTTGCTGGACGCCTTGAAGTATGATGAGTACGACTGGGAGGTCATAGGAGACTTCAAAATGGTGGCATTCCTGATGGGTCTCAAGGCAGTTTTACCAAGTTTCCCTGCTGTCTTTGCCTTTGGGACAGCAGGGACACCAAGCCTTTTTACCACAGGCGGGACTGGCCACAGCGGACCGACTTCTCTGTGGGGAGGAACAATGTCAAGTGGGAGTCGGCAGCCTTCAAGTACCTTCAAGACTACTTCCCTAAGCTGTCTGAGGCAAAGGTCAAAGCCAGTGTCTTCGTTGGACCACAGATAAAGAAGATCCTGGAGTGCAATGAATTCCCAAGAAGCTCACTAGTAAGGAGAAAGCGGCTTGGAACAGCTTTGTCGCAGTGGTTCGGGGCTTCCTGGGCAATCACAAGGCCGAAAACTATGTGGAGCTGGTTGAGACTCTGGTGAAGAACTACGGCACAATGGGCTGTAGGATGTCCCTCAAAGTCCATATCCTTGATGCTCATCTTGATAAATTCAAGGAGAACATGGGAGCGTGCACTGGAGGAGCAAGGCGAAGCTTCCACCAGGATATACTGGACTTTGAACGCCGCTACCAAGGACAGTATAACGAGAACATGATGGGAGACTACATTTGGGGGCTGATTCGTGAAAGTGATTTACAGTATAATCGTAAATCTCAAAAAACTACTCACTTCTAAATCTTTTGTAGTCATTTTGTATTACTTTAGTATAAATACATGTTAATTTGATTCATATGTTGTTTTTTTTCTGACTTTATGTGAACAAAAGACACAAATTAAGCCCGTTTTCTCATTGGAAATAGGTAAATTTCAAAATATCACTGTCCTGGTCACAAAAGCAAAGTTTGTGGGGAATAATAGCCATTTTCTATACTTTTGAGGCATAAGCAATTAGGAAATATCACTTACTACCCAGGAACAAAAATTGTGTTACATAGTGTTATTAGTAGTAGGCACAGTTCCTGTATGCGTGTTTGGGACGATGGAAACGGTATCGTTGTGTATGAACCCTGCTTTCCTCCCTAAGGTGATTACAGCTTTTCACTTGAAGCAGTCAGTGGAACTAGAGGCTTTCCATCCCCCTCCCTTCGCGGAGAAGACGGATAGGAGATTGAATTCCCTCTGCCCTGTCGACTGTCCCATTGGATTGTGGACACAGTCTCACTGCGTATACTAATGCTGTCCCTACCCCCCACCTGGGAGGAGGGCCACACACTCTACCAGAGGTGTGGCTCACGCTCATGGGCCCTCTTCAGAGGTGCCTCGTTGACCGATGTATGTACTGCGGCTAGCTGGACTACCCCGCATACGTTTACCAGGTTCTACCGACTCAATGTCGTAGATACCTCTATGCCTTCTATATATAGAATGAACACATTACCACATAAAGTGGAATGAAACCTGCTGAATAATGTTACGATAACATATTGAATTACACACCGCTTTGTAGTTTTCCATATACGGACAAAAATTTAAAAAATGTGACATTTCAAAATCTAACATGAAATACTGTACTACTATTATGGCTTCCGGTAGACGTTTGCAATATCGTTTTGTAGTTTCTTTGATTACGTGATAAATAAAATATATATTATGTTCATATATTTTGTTTTACTTTTTTAAATTTAATTATGTCTCGATCCTAAAATTGTAGGTGCTGCAAAACTGAATCAGAACAGGAGCGCTTGTCAAAAATTGAAAGTTTCTAGAGATATTTGAATTTTTGCCCCAGTGGCAAAAAAGTCCCGGCTACGCCAGTGGAAACACTTCTGTAAACCAAATCGGCTTTGTGCTTTTGGCCCTCCTGCCCAGAGACTGCTGATGCTGCGCATCCTATTGGCTGAGAGCCGTCATAATTGGACAGAACCGTGAAGAACTGTTCAGTGTGTAACTGTGTGTGTACCGAGGCTGATCCAATAGGACTGTTCTGAAATCTACTCATTATCCACGGAAATCGAGTTTATTTTGTATTACTGTGATGTCTGAAGAGTAGCGGAGATGTTGAGGGCGGTTGTGTTGGGGATCCTGTGCTGCGTTCATGCTGGGTCTGCTGCAGGTGAGTTAACAATCCTATCCCCATAATCATAATAATAATAATAATAATAATAATGTCTTACAATCCTATCACAATCATGGGTCCTAACTTTGTGGGGGGGGGGGTAGATGAACTGACAGGTGTAGTGAGCTGACATTGGGTTTGGGTTTTTCTGTTTTGTTTTTACTAAAAAGCTCTGATAAACCTCATTTTTACTGTTCAACCTTTTTCAAGTTACTGTTTTGTAATAGTAAAAATTGGGCAGGTGCTTCAACATAAAATGTAGAATATTTACACAATGCTGAAGTTGGCTTCTTATTCGCATCCCGCAAATGTAACACAAATTGAATAAGTAGCTGGGGTATTTCAGGGGTTAAATCGCTTTGGGCCACTTATTGCAAAGTTGATTCTCACACAAGTAGAACCCCTCTACAGCCCCCATGAGTATTTATCCAGGCCGGTGGGCAAACATGGCACAGATAGCAAGTTGTCATGGGGTCTGGTGCAGTATTTCAAAGTAGAAATCCAGTGGAAGCCTGTACGTGATCCATATGTATTCTTCCATGTCTAACAATTTGTTTGTCTTTTTTTATCTTGTCTGATAATACATTTTTAAGAAATGCAACCTTAGTGCTTTTCCCATTTAAGTGCACTGCTGTGCAGAAGTCTTAGACATGTCCCATGTAAGTGCACTGCTGTGCAGAAGTCTTAGACATGTCCCATGTAAGTGCACTGCTGTGCAGAAGTCTTAGACATGTTCCATGTAAGTGCACTGCTGTGCAGAAGTCTTAGACATGTCCCATGTGAGAAGTTCCCAATGTCCCAGTGCACTGCTGTGCAGAAGTCTTAGACATGTCCCATGTAAGCAGACTGCTGTGCAGAAGTCACTTGTAGACATGTCCCATGTAAGGTCACTGCTTGCACTGCTGTGCAGAAGTCTTAGACATGTCCCATGTGGGCACTTGATAAGACTGGAAGGTCACTGCTGTGCATTAGTATTGAGTCCAGGCTGTGTATTATGTACCATGCACTGCTGTGCAGAAGCCTCCCAAACATGTCCCATGTTAATTGCACTGCTGTTTGCAGAAGTTGATAAACTGGATGTTCCAAACATATTATACATTTTCCTAGTGTGTTGATGCTGTGCAGAAGTCTTAGACATGTCCCATGTAGGTCAGGCTGCTGTTATTATCAGCCCTAAGACTGGAAGAGGCTGCTTTATTATTACTATACAGTCCCATGTAGACGCACTGCTTATTATACAGTACTGGAGTGTGTTAATAAGACTGAACATGTCCCATGTATTGCAGTGCACTGCTGGCAGAAGTCTTTTAAATTATACAGTGTCCCATGTTAATAAGACTGGAAGGCTGCACTGCTGTGCAGATAAGACCAACACAGTATTGGAGAACTCCCCATAAAAAGGTCAGATTGCCCAAACCCTCACAAGAAATTGTTCTGACCAACACAAAAATACAGTATTGAGAGTTGATAAGATTGATTTTTTTATTATACAGTCCAGTGTGTTGATAAGACAAAGGTCAGGTCTAACAAACATATTTCTCATTTTCCTGCATTTATTATTATACAGTACCAGACCGCTGATAGGGCAGGTGGGATATCAAATCAACACTGTTTATTATTATACAGATACAGGATTTAAGACTGCATTTCATTGTCATTGGAGGATAAGACAAGGTCAGGCTGGCTGGTTTAACATCAATTCTTCCCGACTGATCTGAGCCCCCATACCGACTGCAGGAGGCATTATTATACCTAAAACTTGATAAGACGGAATCCTTTTTCATTCTCTTGCAGTGTGCGTGATAAACATCCTCTTCACAATTTCTACACTTATTCAATTTGCTGTTATCTATACAAACAGCTTGATCCGAATCTGATTTTACAGAACTTGTGTTGAAACTGTTTTATTATTATACAGCATACTGCAGTCTGTTTTCAGACGCAGGCCATTATTATACGTTTTGTGAGAATTTGTTTAATTGTGGAGGTGTTGCTACAGTCAGAACATACTTCAGTTTGACTGTTTGAACAGGCCTTTTATTATTATACCTGTGATCAGTCCTGTTTATTAGAACAGAGTCCTGAGAACTCTCCCAGGTCAATGCTTTATTATTATACAGACCTGGGGACTCCCAGAGCAGATCTTATAATGTATTCCAGTTTTGAATCATGGAAAAAGGCTTTTTATTATTATACAGTATTGCAGTGTGTTGATAAGACTGGAAGGTCAGGCTGCTTTATTATTATACAGTATTGGAGTGTGTTAATAAGACTGGAAGGTCAGGCTTTTATTATTATACAGTATTGGAGTGTGTTAATAAGACTGGAAGGTCAGGCTGCTTTATTATTATACAGTATTGCAGTGTGTTGATAAGACTGGAAGGTCAGGCTGTTTTATTATTAAGAAGGTCAGGCTGTTTATTATTATACTGGAAGGTCAGGCTGCTTTATTATTATACAGTATTGCAGTGTGTTGATAAGACTGGAAGGTCAGGCTGCTTTATTATTATACAGTATTGCAGTGTGTTGATAAGACTGGAAGGTCAGGCTGCTTTTATTATTATACAGTATTGCAGTGTGTTGATAAGACTGGAAGGTCAGGCTGGTCATACAGTATTGCAGTGTGTTGATAAGCTGCTTTATTATTATACAGTATTGCAGTGTGTTGATAAGACTGGAAGGTCAGGCTGCTTTATTATTATACAGTATTGCAGTGTGTTGATAAGACTGGAAGGTCAGGCTGCTTTATTATTATACAGTACTGCAGTGTGTTGATAAGACTGGAATTATTATACAGTCAGGCTGCTTTTTTATTATTATAGTATTGGAGTATAAGACTGGAAGGTGTGTTTTATTATAAGACTGTGAAAGACTGGAAGGTCAGGCTGCTTTATTATTATACAGTATTGTGTTGATAAGTGTGTTTTATTATTATACAGTATTGCAGTGTGTTGAAGACTGGAAGGTCAGGCTGCTTTTATTATTATACAGTATTGCAGTGTGTTGATAAGACTGGAAGGTCAGGCTGCTTTATTATTATACAGTATTGCAGTGTGTTGATAAGACTGGAAGGTCAGGCTGCTTTATTATTATACAGTATTGCAGTGTGTTGATAAGACTGGAAGGTCAGGCTGCTTTATTATTATACAGTATTGCAGTGTGTTGATAAGACTGGAAGGTCAGGCTGCTTTATTATTATACAGTATTGCAGTGTGTTGATAAGACTGGAAGGTCAGGCTGCTTTATTATTATACAGTATTGCAGTGTGTTGATAAGACTGGAAGGTCAGGCTGCTTTATTATTATACAGTATTGCAGGTGTTGATAAGACTGGAAGGTCAGGCTGCTTTATTATTATACAGTATTGCAGTGTGTTGATAAGACTGGAAGGTCAGGCTGCTTTATTATTATACAGTATTGCAGTGTGTTGATAAGACTGGAAGGTCAGGCTGCTTTATTATTATACAGTATTGCAGTGTGTTGATAAGACTGGAAGGTCAGGCTGCTTTATTATTATACAGTATTGCAGTATTGACTGGAAGGTCAGGCTGTTTATTATTATACAGTATGCAGTGTGTTGATAAGACTGGAAGGTCAGGCTGCTTTATTATTATACAGTATTGCAGTGTGTTGATAAGACTGGAAGGTCAGGCTGCTTTATTATTATACAGTATTGCAGTGTGTTGATAAGACTGGAAGGTCAGGCTGCTTTATTATTATACAGTATTGGAGTGTGTTAATAAGACTGGAAGGTCAGGCTGCTTTATTATTATACAGTATTGCAGTGTGTTGATAAGACTGGAAGGTCAGGCTGCTTTATTATTATACAGTGAGTGTGTTAATAAGACTGGAAGGTCAGGCTGCTTTATTATTATACAGTATTGCAGTGTGTTGATAAGACTGGAAGGTCAGGCTGCTTTATTATTATACAGTATTGCAGTGTGTTGATAAGACTGGAAGGTCAGGCTGCTTTATTATTATACAGTACAGTGTGTTGATAAGACTGGAAGGTCAGGCTGCTTTATTATTATACAGTACTGGAAGACTGGAAGGTCAGGCTGCTTTATTATTATACAGTATTGGAGTGTGTTGATAAGACTGGAAGGTCAGGCTGCTATTATTATTATGGAGTGTGTTGATAAGACTGGAAGGTCAGGCTGCTTTATTATTATACAGTATGTTGAGTGTGTTGATAGACTGGAAGGTCAGGCTGCTTTATTATTATACAGTATTGCAGTGTGTTGATAAGACTGGAAGGTCAGGCTGCTTTATTATTATACAGTATTGCAGTGTGTTGATAAGACTGGAAGGTCAGGCTGCTTTATTATTATACAGTATTGCAGTGTGTTGATAAGACTGGAAGGTCAGGCTGCTTTTATTATTATACAGTACTGCAGTGTGTTGATAAGACTGGAAGGTCAGGCTGCTTTATTATTATACAGTATTGCAGTGTGTTGATAAGACTGGAAGGTCAGGCTGCTTTATTATTATACAGTATTGCAGTGTGTTGATAAGACTGGAAGGTCAGGCTGCTTTATTATACAGTATTATAAGACAAGGTCAGGCTGCAGTGTGTTGATAAGACTGGAAGGTCAGGCTGCTTTATTATTATACAGTATTGCAGTGTGTTGATAAGACTGGAAGGTCAGGCTGCTTTATTATTATACAGTATTGGAGTGTGTTGATAAGACTGGAAGGTCAGGCTGCTTTATTATTATACAGTATTGCAGTGTGTTGATAAGACTGGAAGGTCAGGCTGCTTTATTATTATACAGTATTGCAGTGTGTTGATAAGACTGGAAGGTCAGGCTGCTTTATTATTATACAGTATTGCAGTGTGTTGATAAGACTGGAAGGTCAGGCTGCTTTATTATTATACAGTATTGCAGTGTGTTGATAAGACTGGAAGGTCAGGCTGCTTTATTATTATACAGTACTGGAGTGTGTTGATAAGACTGGAAGGTCAGGCTGCTTTATTATTATACAGTATTGCAGTGTGTTGATAAGACTGGAAGGTCAGGCTGCTTTATTATTATACAGTATTGCAGTGTGTTGATAAGACTGGAAGGTCAGGCTGCTTTATTATTATACAGTATTGCAGTGTGTTGATAAGACTGAAGGTGGCTGCTTTAGTGTGTTGATAAGACTGGAAGGTCAGGCTGCTTTTATTATTATACAGTATTGCAGTGTGTTGATAAGACTGGAAGGTCAGGCTGCTTTTATTATTATACAGTATTGCAGTGTGTTGATAAGACTGGAAGGTCAGGCTGCTTTTATTATACAGTATTGCAGTGTGTTGATAAGACTGGAAGGTCAGGCTGCTTTATTATTATACAGTACTGCAGTGTGTTGATAAGACTGGAAGGTCAGGCTGCTTTATTATTATACAGTATTGGAGTGTGTTATTATAAGACTGGAAGGTCAGGCTGCTTTATTATTATACAGTATTGCAGTGTGTTGATAAGACTGGAAGGTCAGGCTGCTTTATTATTATACAGTATTGCAGTGTGTTGATAAGACTGGAAGGTCAGGCTGCTTTATTATTATACAGTATTGCAGTGTGTTGATAAGACTGGAAGGTCAGGCTGCTTTATTATTATACAGTATTGCAGTGTGTTGATAAGACTGGAAGGTCAGGCTGCTTTATTATTATACAGTATTGCAGTGTGTTGATAAGACTGGAAGGTCAGGCTGTGTTTGATAAGATAAGGTCAGTATTATAGTATTGTGTTTGATAAGACTGGAAGGTCAGGCTGCTTTATTATTATACAGTATTGCAGTGTGTTGATAAGACTGGAAGGTCAGGCTGCTTTATTATTATACAGTATTGCAGTGTGTTGATAAGACTGGAAGGTCAGGCTGCTTTATTATTATACAGTACTGGAGTGTGTTGATAAGACTGGAAGGTCAGGCTGCTTTATTATTATACAGTATTGGAGTGTGTTGATAAGACTGGAAGGTCAGGCTGCTTTATTATTATACAGTATTGCAGTGTGTTGATAAGACTGGAAGGTCAGGCTGCTTTATTATTATACAGTATTGCAGTGTGTTGATAAGACTGGAAGGTCAGGCTGCTTTATTATTATACAGTATTGCAGTGTGTTGATAAGACTGGAAGGTCAGGCTGCTTTATTATTATACAGTATTGCAGTGTGTTGATAAGACTGGAAGGTCAGGCTGCTTTATTATTATACAGTATTGCAGTGTGTTGAAGGTCAGAAGACTGGAAGGTCAGGCTGCTTTATTATTATACAGTATTGCAGTGTGTTGATAAGACTGGAAGGTCAGGCTGCTTTATTATTATACAGTATTGCAGTGTGTTGATAAGACTGGAAGGTCAGGCTGCTTTATTATTATTATACAGTATTGCAGTGTGTTGATAAGACTGGAAGGTCAGGCTGCTTTATTATTATACAGTATTGCAGTGTGTTGATAAGACTGGAAGGTCAGGCTGCTTTATTATTATACAGTATTGCAGTGTGTTGTTGAATTATTATACAGTACTGGAATAAGACTGGAAGGTCAGGCTGCTTTATTATTATACAGTATTGCAGTGTGTTGATAAGACTGGAAGGTCAGGCTGCTTTATTATTATACAGTATTGCAGTGTGTTGATAAGACTGGAAGGTCAGGCTGCTTTATTATTATACAGTATTGCAGTGTGTTGATAAGACTGGAAGGTCAGGCTGCTTTATTATTATACAGTATTGCAGTGTGTTGATAAGACTGGAAGGTCAGGCTGCTTTATTATTATACAGTATTGCAGTGTGTTGATAAGACTGGAAGGTCAGGCTGCTTTATTATTATACAGTATTGCAGTGTGTTGATAAGACTGGAAGGTCAGGCTGCTTTATTATTATACAGTATTGCAGTGTGTTGATAAGACTGGAAGGTCAGGCTGCTTTATTATTATACAGTATTGGAGTGTGTTGATAAGACTGGAAGGTCAGGCTTTATTATTATTACAGTACTGAGTGTGTTGATAAGACTGGAAGGTCAGGCTGCTTTATTATTATACAGTATTGCAGTGTGTTGATAAGACTGGAAGGTCAGGCTGCTTTATTATTATACAGTATTGCAGTGTGTTGATAAGACTGGAAGGTCAGGCTGCTTTATTATTATACAGTATTGCAGTGTGTTGATAAGACTGGAAGGTCAGGCTGCTTTATTATTATACAGTATTGTATTGGAAGGTCAGTGTGTTGATAAGACTGGAAGGTCAGGCTGCTTTATTATTATACAGTATTGCAGTGTGTTGATAAGACTGGAAGGTCAGGCTGCTTTATTATTATACAGTATTGCAGTGTTGTTGGAAGGTCAGGCTGCTTTAGACTGGAATAAGACTGGAAGGTCAGGCTGCTTTATTATTATACAGTATTGCAGTGTGTTGATAAGACTGGAAGGTCAGGCTGCTTTATTATTATACAGTATTGCAGTGTGTTGATAAGACTGGAAGGTCAGGCTGCTTTATTATTATACAGTATTGCAGTGTGTTGATAAGACTGGAAGGTCAGGCTGCTTTATTATTATACAGTATTGCAGTGTGTTGATAAGACTGGAAGGTCAGGCTGCTTTATTATTATACAGTATTGCAGTGTGTTGATAAGACTGGAAGGTCAGGCTGCTTTTATTATTATACAGTATTGCAGTGTGTTGATAAGACTGGAAGGTCAGGCTGCTTTTATTATTGCAGTATTGCAGTGTGTTATTATTATAAGTATTGCAGTGTTGATAAGTCAGGCTGTTTTATTATTATACAGTACTGGAAGGTCAGGCTGCTTTATTATTATACAGTATTGCAGTGTGTTGATAAGACTGGAAGGTCAGGCTGCTTTATTATTATACAGTATTGCAGTGTGTTGATAAGACTGGAAGGTCAGGCTGCTTTATTATTATACAGTATTGCAGTGTGTTGATAAGACTGGAAGGTCAGGCTGCTTTATTATTATACAGTATTGCAGTGTGTTGATAAGACTGGAAGGTCAGGCTGCTTTATTATTATACAGTATTGCAGTGTGTTGATAAGACTGGAAGGTCAGGCTGCTTTTATTATTATACAGTATTGCAGTGTGTTGATAAGACTGGAAGGTCAGGCTGCTTTATTATTATACAGTATTGCAGTGTGTTGATAAGACTGGAAGGTCAGGCTGCTTTATTATTATACAGTATTGTACATAAGACTGGAATTTTTATTATTATACAGTTATAAGACTGGAAGGTCAGGCTGCTTTATTATTATACAGTATTGCAGTGTGTTGATAAGACTGGAAGGTCAGGCTGCTTTATTATTATACAGTATTGCAGTGTGTTGATAAGACTGGAAGGTCAGGCTGCTTTATTATATACAGTATTGCAGTGTGTTGATAAGACTGGAAGGTCAGGCTGCTTTATTATTATAAGTATTGCAGTGTGTTGATAAGACTGGAAGGTCAGGCTGCTTTATTATTATACAGTATTGCAGTGTGTTGATAAGACTGGAAGGTCAGGCTGCTTTTATTATTATACAGTATTGCAGTGTGTTGATAAGACTGGAAGGTCAGGCTGCTTTATTATTATACAGTATTGCAGTGTGTTGATAAGACTGGAAGGTCAGGCTGCTTTATTATTATACAGTATTGCAGTGTGTTGATAAGACTGGAAGGTCAGGCTGCTTTATTATTATACAGTATTGCAGTGTGTTGATAAGACTGGAAGGTCAGGCTGCTTTATTATTATACAGTATTGCAGTGTGTTGATAAGACTGGAAGGTCAGGCTGCTTTATTATTATACAGTATTGCAGTGTGTTGATAAGACTGGAAGGTCAGGCTGCTTTATTATTATACAGTATTGCAGTGTGTTGATAAGACTGGAAGGTCAGGCTGCTTTATTATTATACAGTATTGCAGTGTGTTGATAAGACTGGAAGGTCAGGCTGCTTTATTATTATACAGTATTGATAAGACTGTCAGGCTGATAAGACTGGAAGGTCAGACTGCTTTTTATTATTATACAGTATTGCAGTGTGTTGATAAGACTGGAAGGTCAGGCTGCTTTATTATTATACAGTATTGGAGTGTGTTGATAAGACTGGAAGGTCAGGCTGCTTTATTATTATACAGTATTGCAGTGTGTTGATAAGACTGGAAGGTCAGGCTGCTTTATTATTATACAGTATTGCAGTGTGTTGATAAGACTGGAAGGTATTGCTTTATTATTATACAGTATTGCAGTGTGTTGATAAGACTGGAAGGTCAGGCTGCTTTATTATTATACAGTACAGTGCAGTGTGTTGATAAGACTGGAAGGTCAGGCTGCTTTATTATTATACAGTATTGCAGTGTGTTGATAAGACTGGAAGGTCAGGCTGCTTTTATTATTATACAGTATTGCAGTGTGTTGATAAGACTGGAAGGTCAGGCTGCTTTATTATTATACAGTATTGCAGTGTGTTGATAAGACTGGAAGGTCAGGCTGCTTTATTATTATACAGTACAGTATAAGACTGGAAGGTCAGTTGAGTAAGACTGGAAGGTCAGGCTGCTTTATTATTATACAGTATTGCAGTGTGTTGATAAGACTGGAAGGTCAGGCTGCTTTATTATTATACAGTATTGCAGTGTGTTGATAAGACTGGAAGGTCAGGCTGCTTTATTATTATACAGTATTGCAGTGTGTTGATAAGACTGGAAGGTCAGGCTGCTTTATTATTATACAGTATTGGAGTGTGTTGATAAGACTGGAAGGTCAGGCTGCTTTATTATTATACAGTATTGCAGTGTGTTGATAAGACTGGAAGGTCAGGCTGCTTTATTATTATACAGTATTGCATTATGTGTTGATAAGACTGGAAGGTCAGGCTGCTTTATTATTATACAGTATTGCAGTGTGTTGATAAGACTGGAAGGTCAGGCTGCTTTATTATTATACAGTATTGCAGTGTGTTGATAAGACTGGAAGGTCAGGCTGCTTTATTATTATACAGTACTGGAGTGTGTTGATAAGACTGGAAGGTCAGGCTGCTTTATTATTATACAGTATTGCAGTGTGTTGATAAGACTGGAAGGTCAGGCTGCTTTATTATTATACAGTATTGGAGTGTGTTGATAAGACTGGAAGGTCAGGCTGCTTTATTATTATACAGTATTGCAGTGTGTTGATAAGACTGGAAGGTCAGGCTGCTTTATTATTATACAGTATTGCAGTGTTTGATAAGACTGGAAGGTCAGGCTGCTTTATTATTATACAGTATTGGAGTGTGTTGATAAGACTGGAAGGTCAGGCTGCTTTATTATTATACAGTATTGCAGTGTGTTGATAAGACTGGAAGGTCAGGCTGCTTTATTATTATACAGTACTGGAGTGTGTTGATAAGACTGGAAGGTCAGGCTGCTTTATTATTATACAGTATTGCAGTGTGTTGATAAGACTGGAAGGTCAGGCTGCTTTATTATTATACAGTATTGCAGTGTGTTGATAAGACTGGAAGGTCAGGCTGCTTTATTATTATACAGTATTATTATACAGTGTGTTGATTGCAGTGTTTGATAAGACTGGAAGGTCAGGCTGCTTTATTATTATACAGTATTGCAGTGTGTTGATAAGACTGGAAGGTCAGGCTGCTTTATTATTATACAGTATTGCAGTGTGTTGATAAGACTGGAAGGTCAGGCTGCTTTATTATTATACAGTATTGCAGTGTGTTGATAAGACTGGAAGGTCAGGCTGCTTTATTATTATACAGTATTGCAGTGTGTTGATAAGACTGGAAGGTCAGGCTGCTTTATTATTATACAGTATTGCAGTGTGTTGATAAGACTGGAAGGTCAGGCTGCTTTATTATTATACAGTATTGGAGTGTGTTGATAAGACTGGAAGGTCAGGCTGCTTTATTATTATACAGTATTGCAGTGTGTTGATAAGACTGGAAGGTCAGGCTGCTTTATTATTATACAGTATTGCAGTGTGTTGATAAGACTGGAAGGTCAGGCTGCTTTATTATTATACAGTATTGCAGTGTGTTGATAAGACTGGAAGGTCAGGCTGCTTTTTATTATTATACAGTATTGCAGTGTGTTGATAAGACTGGAAGGTCAGGCTGCTTTATTATTATACAGTATTGCAGTGTGTTGATAAGACTGGAAGGTCAGGCTGCTTTATTATTATACAGTATTGCAGTGTGTTGATAAGACTGGAAGGTCAGGCTGCTTTATTATTATACAGTATTGCAGTGTGTTGATAAGACTGGAAGGTCAGGCTGCTTTATTATTATACAGTATTGCAGTGTGTTGATAAGACTGGAAGGTCAGGCTGCTTTATTATTATACAGTATTGCAGTGTGTTGATAAGACTGGAAGGTCAGGATAAGACTGGAAGTCAGGGCTTCGCTTTATTATTATACAGTATTGCAGTGTGTTGATAAGACTGGAAGGTCAGGCTGCTTTATTATTATACAGTATTGCAGTGTGTTGATAAGACTGGAAGGTCAGGCTGCTTTATTATTATACAGTATTGCAGTGTGTTAATAAGACTGGAAGGTCAGGCTGCTTTATTATTATACAGTATTGCAGTGTGTTGATAAGACTGGAAGGTCAGGCTGCTTTATTATTATACAGTATTGCAGTGTGTTGATAAGACTGGAAGGTCAGGCTGCTTTATTATTATACAGTATTGCAGTGTGTTGATAAGACTGGAAGGTCAGGCTGCTTTATTATTATACAGTATTGCAGTGTGTTGATAAGACTGGAAGGTCAGGCTGCTTTATTATTATACAGTATTGCAGTGTGTTGATAAGACTGGAAGGTCAGGCTGCTTTATTATTATACAGTACTGGAGTGTGTTAATAAGACTGGAAGGTCAGGCTGCTTTATTATTATAAAGTATTGCAGTGTGTTGATAAGACTGGAAGGTCAGGCTGCTTTATTATTATACAGTATTGCAGTGTGTTGATAAGACTGGAAGGTCAGGCTGCTTTTTATTATACAGTATTGTGTGATAAGACTGCTGTGTTGATAAGACTGGAAGGTCAGGCTGCTTTATTATTATACAGTATTGCAGTGTGTTGATAAGACTGGAAGGTCAGGCTGCTTTATTATTATACAGTATTGCAGTGTGTTGATAAGACTGGAAGGTCAGGCTGCTTTATTATTATACAGTATTGCAGTGTGTTGATAAGACTGGAAGGTCAGGCTGCTTTATTATTATACAGTATGTGTTGATAAGACTGGAAGGTTGGGCTAAGATTATTATACAGTAGTGCAGTGTGTTATACAGTACAAGACTGGAAGGTCAGGCTGTGTTGATAAGATTGCAGGTAAGACAAGGCTGCTTTATTATTATACAGTACTGCAGTGTGTTGATAAGACTGGAAGGTCAGGCTGCTTTATTATTATTACAGTATTGCAGTGTGTTGATAAGACTGGAAGGTCAGGCTGTTTTATTATTATACAGTATTGCAGTGTGTTGATAAGACTGGAAGGTCAGGCTGCTTTATTATTATACAGTATTGCAGTGTGTTGATAAGACTGGAAGGTCAGGCTGCTTTATTATTATACAGTATTGCAGTGTGTTGATAAGACTGGAAGGTCAGGCTGCTTTATTATTATACAGTATTGCAGTGTGTTGATAAGACTGGAAGGTCAGGCTGCTTTATTATTATACAGTATTGCAGTGTGTTGATAAGACTGGAAGGTCAGGCTGCTTTATTATTATACAGTATTGCAGTGTGTTGATAAGACTGGAAGGTCAGGCTGCTTTATTATTATACAGTATTGCAGTGTGTTGATAAGACTGGAAGGTCAGGCTGCTTTATTATTATACAGTATTGCAGTGTGTTGATAAGACTGGAAGGTCAGGCTGCTTTTATTATTATACAGTATTGCAGTGTGTTGATAAGACTGGAAGGTCAGACTGCTTTATTATTATACAGTATTGCAGTGTGTTGATAAGACTGGAAGGTCAGGCTGCTTTATTATTATACAGTACCAGTGTGTTGATAAGACTGGAAGGTCAGGCTGCTTTTATTATACAGTATTGCAGTGTGTTGATAAGACTTCAGGCTGATCAGGCTGGAAGGTCAGGCTTTTTATTATTATACAGTATTGCAGTGTGTTGATAAGACTGGAAGGTCAGGCTGCTTTTTATTATTATACAGTATTGCAGTGTGTTGATAAGACTGGAAGGTCAGGCTGCTTTATTATTATTACAGTACTGGAGTGTGTTGATAAGACTGGAAGGTCAGGCTGCTTTATTATTATACAGTACTGGAGTGTGTTGATAAGACTGGAAGGTCAGGCCAGTATTATACAGTATTGCAGTGTGTTGATAAGACTGGAAGGTCAGGCTGCTTTATTATTATACAGTATTGCAGTGTGTTGAAAGACTGGAAGGTCAGGCTGAACTGCATGTTTTATTATACAGTACTGCAGTGTGTTGATAAGACTGGAAAGGTCAGGCTGCTTTATTATTATACAGTGAATGTGTTGAAAGACTGGAAGGTCAGGCTGCTTTTTATTATACAGTACTGCAGTGTGTTGATAAGACTGAACGGTGAGGCTGCTTTATTATTAGAGCACCAGTGAATGGGAAGGTCAGGCTGCTTTATTATTATACAGTATTGAGTGTGTTTAAGACTGGAAGGTCAGGCTGCTTTATTATTATTTTCTACTGGAGTGTGTTGATAAGACTGGAAGGTCAGGCTGCTTTATTATTATACAGGAAAGTGTGTTGATAAGACTGGGGTCAGGCTGAATATTATACAGTATGAGGCTGGAAAACAGGCTTTTTATTATTATACAGAGCACCAGTGAAGGTCAGGGAATTATTATACAGTACTGGAGTGTGTTGCATGAGGAAGGTCAGCTGGTTTTTCATCAGTATTGCACCAGTTGAAAGACTGGGAACGCTTTTATTATTATACAGTGCTGTGTTGATCAGACTGGAAGGTCAGTGAATGGGAACGGCTGAGGCTTATTGTGCTTTTTATTATACAGTATTGCAGTGTGTTGATAAGACACCAGTGAATGGGAACGACGAGGTAAGGCTGCTTTTATTATCAGCGCACCAGTGAATGGGAAGGTCAGGCGCATGAGTATTGCTTTTCATCAGACTGGAAGCACCAGTGAATGGGATAAGACTGGAAGGCAGGCTGCTTTTCATTATACAGAGCAGTGAATGGGAACTGGAATTTATCCGCTTTTCATCAGAGCACCAGTGAATGGTTGATAAGACTGGAAGGTCAGGCTGCTTTTCATCAGAGCTGGAAGGTCAGGCTGCTTTATTATTAATACAGTGGGAACTGGAAGGTCACGCTGCTTTTTATTATCAGTATTGCACCAGTGAATGGGAGGCTGCTTTATTATTATACAGTATTGAGGCCGCTTTTCAAGGTCAGAGCATTATTATACAGTGAATGGGAACGATGAGGTCAGGCTGCTTTTCATCAGTAGCACCAGACTGAATGGGAACGTATCAGAGGCTGCTTTTCATCAGAGCACCAGTGAATGGGAACGCATTAGACTGCTTTTCATCAGACTGGAAGGTCAGGCTGTGAATGGGAACGATGAGGCTGCTTTTCATCAGAGCACCAGTGAATGGGAACGCAGACTGAGGCTGCTTTTCATCAGAGCACCAGTGAATGGGAACGATGAGGCTGGCTTTTCATCAGAGCACCAGTGAATGGAAGAACGCATGAGGCTGCTTTTCATCAGACTGGAAGCACCAGTGAATGGGAACGACTGAGGCTGCTTTTCATCAGAGCACCAGTGAATGGGAACGCATGGAAGGTCAGGCTGCTTTTCATCAGAGCACCAGTGAATGGGAACGGTGAGGCTGCTTTTCATCAGAGCACCTGGAACGTGAATGGGAACGTGTTGATAAGACTGGAAGAGGCTGCTTTTCATCAGAGCACCAGTGAATGGGAACACCATGAGGCTGCTTTTCATCAGAGCACCAGTGAATGGGAACGATGAGGCTGCTTTTCATCAGAGCACCAGTGAATGGGAACGCATGAGGCTGCTTTTCATCAGAGCACCAGTGAATGGGAACGCATGAGGCTGCTTTTCATCAGAGCACCAGTGAATGGGAAAGACGGATGAGGCTGCTTTTCATCAGAGCACCAGTGAATGGGAACGCATGAGGCTGCTTTTTCATCAGAGCACCAGTGAATGGGAACGCTGGATGAGGCTGCTTTTTATCAGAGCACCAGTGAATGGGAAACAGAGGCTGCTTTTCATCAGAGCACCAGTGAATGGGAACACTGGCTTTTTATCAGAGCACCAGTGAATGGGAACGCATGAGGCTGCTTTTCATCAGAGCACCAGTGAATGGGAACGACATGAGGCTGCTTTTTCATCAGAGCACCAGTGAATGGGAACGCTGAGGTTGCTTTTCATCAGAGCACCAGTGAATGGGAACGCATGAGGCTGCTTTTCATCAGAGCACCAGTGAATTCATACAGGGAACACATGAGGCTGCTTTTTATTATCAGAGCACCAGTGAATGGGAACACATGAGGCTGCTTTTCATCAGAGCACCAGTGAATGGGAACGCATGAGGCTGCTTTTCATCAGAGCACCAGTGAATGGGAACGCATGAGGCTGCTTTTCATCAGAGCACCAGTGAAAGACAAAGGGAGGCTGCTTTTTTATTAGCAGCTTTAATGGGGCTGCATGAGGCTGCTTTTCATCAGAGCACCAGTGAATGGGAACGTCAACTGCTTTTCATCAGAGCACCAGTGAATGGGAACGGTCAGGCTGCTTTTTCATCAGGCTGCTTTATCATTATTCAGTGAATGGGAACGACAGGCTGCTTTTCATCAGAGCACCAGTGAATGGGAAATACATGAGGCTGCTTTCATCAGAGCACCAGTGAATGGGAAAGACGCATGAGGCTGCTTTTCATCAGAGCACCAGTGAATGGGAACGCATGAGGCTGCTTTTCATCAGAGCACCAGTGAATGGGAATGCATGAGGCTGCTTTTCATCAGCGCACCAGTGAATGGGAACGCATGAGGCTGCTTTTCATCAGAGCACCAGTGAATGGGAACGCATGGAATGGTGAGCTGCTTTTCATCAGAGCACCAGTGAATGGGAACAGCGAGGCTGCTTTTCATCAATGCAAAAGCACCAGTGAATGGGAACGCATGAGGCTGCTTTTCATCAGAGCACCAGTGAATGGAACGCATCAGAGCACCAGCTGCTTTTTTCATCAGAGCACCAGTGAATGGAACGAGAGGCTGCTTTCATCAGCGCACCAGTGAATGGGAACGCATGAGGCTGCTTTTCATCAGAGCACCAGTGAATGGGAACGCATGAGGCTGCTTTTCATCAGAATGGGACCAGTGAAGGCCACCAGGAATGGCATGAGGCTGCTTTTCATCAGAGCACCAGTGAATGGGAACGATGAGGCTGCTTTTCATCAGAGCACCAGTGAATAAATGAACGCATGAGGCTGCTTTTCATCAGAGCACCAGTGAATGGGAACGCATGAGGCTGCTTTTCATCAGAGCACCAGTGAATGGAACGCACGAGGCTGCTTTTCATCAGAGCAATGGGAACCAGTGAATGGGAACGATGAGGCTGCTTTTCATCAGAGCACCAGTGAATAGGAACGCATGAGGCTTTCATCTTTTCAATCAGAGCACCAGTGAATAGGGAACGAATAGGAATGCATGAGGCTGCTTTTCATCAGAGCACCAGTGAATGGGAACGCATGAGGCTGCTTTTCATGAATGAGAACCAGACTGCTTTCATGGGCACCAGTGAATGGGAACGATGAGGCTGCTTTTCATCAGTCACAGGGGTCTCCAGTGAATGGGGAACGATGAGGCTGCTTTTCATCAGAGCACCAGTGAATGGGAACGCATGAGGCTGCTTTTCATCAGAGCACCAGTGAATAATGAACGCATGAGGCTGCTTTTCATCAGAGCACCAGTGAATGGGAAATGAGGGCTGCTTTTCATCAGAGCACCAGTGAATGGGCATGCTTTTTCATCAGAGCACCAGTGAATGGGAACGCATGAGGCTGCTTTTCATCAGAGCACCAGTGAATGGGAACGCATGAGGCTGCTTTTCATCAGAGCACCAGTGAATGGGAACGATGAGGGGCTGCTTTTCATCAGAGCACCAGTGAATGGGAACCAGTGAATGGGAACGGGGCTGCTTTTCATCAGAGCACCAGTGAATGGGAACCAGACAGGAACGGAAGAGCACCAGTGAATGGGAACGCTTTCATCAGAGCACCAGTGAATGGGAACGCACGCATGCGGCTGCTTTTCATCAGAGCACAATTGTCGTGTAAAAAACAGCCCCGAGAGCTGGAGGACACAGCTCTACCCCTGTTACTTGCCTCCCATGACCTCCACCCAGTTCTAACATGAGATACCTCTGACACGCACTGCAGCTTCCAGCTGTACAACAAAGGGGCAACAGCTATACAGCCAGACATGCGCTTTCACTTCAACTGTTTAAAATGCTCTGTCCAGACATGCATGCTTCACTTCAACTGTTTAAAATGCTCTGTCCAGACATGCGTGCTTCACTTCAACTGTTTAAAATGCTCTGTCCAGACATGCGCGCTTCACTTCAGCTGTTTAAAATGCTGTCCAGACATGCACGCTTCACTTCAACTGTTTAAAATGCTCTGTCCAGACATGCGCGCTTCACTTCAACTGTTTAAAATGCTCTGTCCAGACATGCGCCGCTTCACTTCAACTGTTTAAAATGCTCTGTCCAGACATGCGCACTATTCACTTCAACTGTTTAAAATGCTCTGTCCAGACATGCATGGGCTTCACTTCAACTGTTTAAAATGCTCTGTCCAGACATGCGCGCTTCACTTCAACTGTTTAAAATGCTCTGTCCAGCACAGAACTAGTAAACCTCTGCACTCATACTTCTAATGTCATGGGGAAAAAACGCTGTGCATAATATCAGCATTTTAACCACATAACAAATATATTTAAATACTGAATGGGTAGTGCATAAAATGCTTCATTAAACTAACCCTTATTACAATTAGTGGACTACAGGGGCTGGAGCCTCCGCCTGAAGAGACACTGTTCTCACACAGTGCGCTGGGCACTGAAAACATTTGTGCTTTTTTTTACAATTTAACTTAGATACGTAATTGTCCTGGATTTACCACAAAAAAAGGCTTCTTTTTTCAGATTTAGTTTAAGACATAAATGTTAACAAAAACATTCTTAAAAGTTTTGAAATTTGTACTTAGATATAATTTATGCTCATCATAAATTCAACATGACAATTAAATCTGGAAAAAAATGCTTCGCTCTTTAAATATTTATTTGTTTTTTACACTTGACATCAACATTTAGCTGACAGATACATGCGAAATACATCGTTGTCGTTCGCAGTGAAATCTGGAAAAATAAATCTGGTCAAATAAATCAGTTTTTTCAAAATGCGTATTTATTTTCCGAGTTCAATCTGAAGCTCACATGCAAATGAGTCCCTGTCCATTGAAGCGTGTGATGCAGGAATTCTACACACAGAGGCGGGGATGCAGTGCAAAGGAATATCCACTAGAAACTGTCCTCTGGGCATTCGTCCAGGACTCCAACCTTTCACGTGCTGAGCTCTGCACCTCTCTGACATCAACCCACCCTGACGCTAACCTAACCCCATCCTCAACCCCAACCCCAACCCCAACCCTAACCCAACACCAACCCCAACCCCAACCCCAACCCTAACCAAATCCCAGCCCTAACCCTAACCCAATCCTAACCCTAACCCTAATCCAACCCCAACCCCAACCTAACGCCAACCCTAACCCGAACCCAACCCAACCCCAACCCTAACCCAACCCCAACCCTAACCCAACCCCAACCCTAACCCAACACAACCCCAACCCCAACCCCAAACCCAAACCAACCCCAACCCTAACCCAACCCCAACCCCAACCCTAACCCAACCCCAACCCAACCCTAACCCAACCCCAACACTAATCCAACCCTAACCAAATCCCAGCCCTAACCCAACCCCAACCCCAACCCTAACCCAATCCCAACTCTAACCCAACACAACTCCAACCCCAACCCTAACCCAATCCCAACTCTAACCCAACACAACTCCAACCCCAACCCTAACCCAATCCCAACTCTAACCCTAACCCAACCCCAACCCCAATCCAACCCCAACCCTAACCCAACCCTAACCCAACCCCAACCCCAACCCTAACCCTAACCCAACCCTAACTCAATCCTAACCCTAACCCCATGAGCTCAGCAGATCATTAACACATAGGTGCACTGGTATAGCAAGACAGAGGGGCTGGATTAGACAGGGTTACTGTATATATAGCAAGACAGAGGGGCTGGATTAGACAGGGTTACTGTACTGGTATAGCAAGACAGAGGTGCTGGATTAGACAGGGTTACTGTACTGGTATAGCAAGACAGAGGTGCTGGATTAGACAGGGTTACTGTACTGGTATAGCAAGACAGAGGGGCTGGATTAGACAGGGTTACTGTACTGGTATAGCAAGACAGAGGGGCTGGATTAGACAGGGTTACTGTACTGGTATAGCAAGACAGAGGGGCTGGATTAGACAGGGTTACTGTATTGGTATAGCAAAACAGAGGGGCTGGATTAGACAGGGTTACTGTATATATAGCAAGACAGAGGGGCTGGATTAGACAGGGTTACTGTACTCTGGTATATCAAGGTAGTTTTGTGTTTAAGTGACTGGAAGAATCACTCAGGATTAAGCAGTTTGAGTGTTTGACAGTCCCTCTTATTATCCTCTAGTGTTGTGACACCTCAAAGTTGTACTTGTTATCCAGGTATCCCTCCGGAGACACAGAGAGCTGCTTGTGTCAGTTAGACTAACCAGTGTGTCCTCCCCTGTCCTAGGAACCCACTCCCTGCGGTATTTCTTCATGGGGGTCTCAGAGGGGACGGGGCTCCCTGAGTTTGTGACGGTGGGGATGCTGGATGATGTGCAGATTGATTACTACGACAGTGTCACCAAGAGGGTGATCCCCACACAGGACTGGATGGAGAGATCTGAGGGGCCGGAGTACTGGGAGAGAGAGACTCAGAACCTTATCGGTGCAGAGCAGGTTTTCAAAACCAATATTGGAGTCGCAATGCAGCGCTTCAACCAGACTGGAGGTGAGCACAGAGACACACACACATGCACGCAGACACACAGACACATACACACACACAGACACACATACACACACACACACACATACACACACACACACACACACACACACACACACATACTGAGACATACAAACGCACAAACACATGCACACATACACACACACATACAGACACACACACACACATTGAGACACACAGACGCATACATGCACGCACGCTCACAGACACACACACACACACGCACGCACGCACGCACACACATGCACACACAGACAGAGACACACAGACACACTCACAGACACACACACACACAGACACATACACTTTTAAAGAGGGTTGGGTTTGGGTTTGGGTATGAACTCTGATGACCTGATTGCATTGCACTGTGCTGTGTGTTATAGAGAGGGTTGGGTTGGGGTTGGGGTTGGGGTTGGGGTTGGGTTCAGCAGGGCTAGAAGTTTTTAGCAGGGCGGTTTATTCGACTAATAATTATATATAAAAATAATTTAAAAAAATAAACAGCTACATACTGTTTAAATAGACGGAATATCCCAAACTATCCATAGTAGACCTATATTTAAATCAGAACGTATTTCTTGAAACCACCTTGTAATGGAACTAATGCAATTCCTTGTTGAGATGTATTTTGTTTTATCCTTAAGTTCTACAAGAATGCAGCCTT
Organism: Huso huso; assembly: GCA_036884735.1. Classification (NCBI taxonomy): domain Eukaryota; kingdom Metazoa; phylum Chordata; class Actinopteri; order Acipenseriformes; family Acipenseridae; genus Huso; species Huso huso. The sequence continues at coordinate 9,668,757 of CM072698.1, read as the reverse complement.
ATTTGTCATCTAAGCATTTGATTTGCCATCAGCACGGTTAACCAGGTTATGCTTCATCGGTTCAAATGAAGTGTTACGAAGTGATCCTCTTATGTCTTCAGTTGTTGACTGAGATTTCAGTAACTAACCAATCATACACACTAGAAAGACAGCGATTTAAAAAGTAACGTGTGCCACAATATCGTAGAATCCTGCATCGTATGACCTTATAAATTCAAAAGTTACAACTAAATCCAGCACGGTACCGCTACATTTAAAAGATTCATTCAACGTGTTAAAATAACTGGTTTGTTCATAAGTATGTCGGCTCCCACCCTGCCTTTTCAATTATTATTTGTTTATTTATTTGTTTATTTAGCAGACGCCTTTATCCAAGGCGAATTACAGAGACTAGGGTGTGTGAACTATGCATCAGCTGCAGAGTCACTTACAATTACATCTCACGCGAAAGACGGAGCACAAGGAGGTTAAGTGACTTGCTCAGGGTCACACAATGAGTCAGTGGCTGAGGTGGGATTTGAACTGGGGACCTCCTGGTTACAAGGCTGTTTCTTTAACAACTGGACCACACTGCCTCAATCCGTGCACCAGCGACCCCTGTAGTCTGGCTGGGCGCCTGCGGGCTTGCCTGTAAGCTGCCCGAGAGCTGCGTTGTCCTCCGACGCTGTAGCTCTTGGGTGGCTGCATGATGAGTCTGCAGAGTGTAAAGAAGTGGTCGGCTGACGGCACACGCTTCGGGGGACAGCGTGTGTTCGTCTTTGCCCTCCCGAGTCAGCGGAGGGGTGGTAGCGGTGAGCTGAGCCGTGGTGTTGTGATTACACCTGGTAGAGGGTCACATTCCTGGGGTGCAGCTTTCCTCCAAAAATGTTCTTCTGTCTTGGTCGGCATGATCATCATCTTCATTATTCACTGCAAAATCCACGACGTTATAAAAATTGAGGAGGGAAGTCTATCATCTAGCATATATATTTCAAACGGGTTTGTTTTTGTGTGTATTTCTGCACAGTAAGAATGCGTGTGGATCAGCTGCACACGAGACACACACCCTGGCACAGCATTCAGCTGCTGAGAGGGAGGAAGGAAGGCTGCACACGAGACACAGCACCCTGGCACAATTACCTGCCAGTTTAGTTAACGGCGTCCGCTGGTGACATCACTGTTTTTATAAACAATGCCTGTGATGTAAAGGCCCTCTCAGCATGTTTACACAAGTTTGAAACACTGCTTCCACTCTCAGTGACTGGGATGAAAGGGACTCTGATCAGGTCTGGCAGTGACTGGGATGAAAGGACTCTCTGATCAGGGTCTGCAGTGACTGGGATGAAAGGGACTCTCTGATCAGGGTCTGGCAGTGACTGGGATGAAAGGGACTCTCTGATCAGGGTCTGGCAGTGACTGGGATGAAAGGGACTCTCTGATCAGGGTCTGGCAGTGACTGGGATGAAAGGACTCTGATCAGGGTCTGGCAGTGACTGGGATGAAAGGACTCTCTGATCAGGGTCTGGCAGTGACTGGGATGAAAGAGACTCTGATCAAGGTCTGGCAGTGACTGGGGTGAAAGGGACTCTCTGATCAAGGTCTGGCAGTGACTGGGATGAAAGAGACTCTGATCAGGGTCTGGCAGTGACTGGGATGAAAGGGACTCTGATCAGGGTCTGGCAGTGACTGGGATGAAAGAGACTCTGATCAGGGTCTGGCAGTGACTGGGATGAAAGGGACTCTCTGATCAGGGTCTGGCAGTGACTGGGATGAAAGGGACTCTGATCAGGGTCTGGCAGTGACTGGGATGAAAGGGACTCTCTGATCAGGGTCTGGGAGTGACTGGGATGAAAGGGACTCTCTGACCGGGGTCTGGCAGTGACTGGGATGAAAGGGACTCTCTGATCAGGGTCTGGCAGTGACTGGGATGAAAGGGACTCTCTGATCAGGGTCTGGCAGTGACTGGGATAAAGGGACACTCTGATCAGGGTCTGGCAGTGACTGGAATGAAAGGGACTCTGATCAGGGTCTGGCAGTGACTGGGATGAAAGGGACTCTCTGATCAGGGTCTGGCAGTGACTGGGATGAAAGGGACTCTCTGATCGGGTCTGGCAGTGACTGGGATGAAAAGGACTCTCTGATCAGGGTCTGGCAGTGACTGGGATGAAAGGGACTCTCTGATCAGGGTCTGGCAGTGACTGGGATGAAAGGGACACTCTGATCAGGGTCTGGCAGTGACTGGAATGAAAGGGACTCTGATCAGGGTCTGGCAGTGACTGGGATGAAAGGGACTCTCTGATCAGGGTCTGGCAGTGACTGGGATGAAAGGGACTCTCTGACCGGGGTCTGGCAGTGACTGGGATGAAAGGGACTCTCTGATCAGGGTCTGGCAGTGACTGGGATGAAAGGGACTCTCTGATCAGGGTCTGGCAGTGACTGGGATGAAAGAGACTCTGATCAGGGTCTGGCAGTGACTGGGGTGAAAGGGACTCTCTGATCAAGGTCTGGCAGTGACTGGGATGAAAGAGACTCTCTGATCGGGGTCTGGCAGTGACTGGGATGAAAGGGACTCTCTGATCAGGGTCTGGCAGTGACTGGGATGAAAGGGACTCTCTGATCGGGGTCTGGCAGTGACTGGGATGAAAGGGACTCTCTGAAAGCAAAAAAGACTATCGCTCTCTTACAATACGTGTGTGTGTGTTCACTGGCTTCCTCATTTCTTTGTGTGTGTGTGTTCACTGGCTTCCTCATGTCTTTGTGTGTGTGTGTGTGTGTATGTGTGTGTGTGTGTTCACCGGCTCCCTCCCTCATGTCTGTTGTCTTCTCCAGGAGTTCACACTGCCCAGGTGATGTACGGCTGTGAGCTGGATGATGACGGGACCAAGCGGGGGGTTAGGCAGGAGGGGTACGATGGGAAGGATTTCCTCATCTTCGATAAGGACACCCTGACCTGGACCGCCCCTGTGCAGCAGGCTGTCATCACTAAACACAAGTGGGATGCTAACAGAGCCAGGAATCAGGGCTTGAAGGCCTATCTGGAGGAGACGTGTATCGAGTGGCTGCAGAAGTACGTCCAGTACGGGAGGGAGACTCTGGAGAGGAGAGGTACAGACACACACACTGCTGCAGCGTGCACTGCTGTTGAGACGAGGCTGACAGGAACACACACACACACACACTGACACGCACACACACACACTGACAAACTGACAAACACTCACACACACACACTGACACACACACACACACACTGACACAGACACACAGACACACACACACACACACACACACACACAGACACACACACACACACACTGACACACACACACACACACACACTGACACAAACACACACACTGACACAGACACACACAGACACACATACACAGACTGACACACACACACACACACACACTGACACGCACACACACACACTGACACACACACACAGACACACACACTGACACACACACACACACACGACACACACACACACACGCACACACTGACACACACACACACGCACACACACACACACACACACAGACACACATACACACACACACACACACACACACACACTGACACACACACACACTGCTGCAGCGTGCACTGCTGTTGAGACGAGGCTGAGAGGAACACACACACACTGACACACACACACACTGACACACACACCCACTGACATACACGCACACACTGATACACACACACACACACACTGACACACACACACACACACACACACACACACACACACACACACACACACTCACGTACGCACACACACACACACACACACTGACACACACATGCACACACGCACACTCACACACACACACACACACGCACACAGGGACAGAAATGTTATTTATTTATTTATTATTTCAAGTTTCCCAGCAGGATACACTGGAGTTATAGCAACTCCTTCACAAGAGTGTCCCGGAAACATCAATCTGTGCAATCACTGACAACAGTCATACCTGGAAAGAAATCACTGACAACAGTCATACCTGGAAAGAAATCACTGACAACAGTCATACCTGTGAAGAAATCACTGACAACAGTCATACCTGTGAAGAAATCACTGACAACAGTCATACCTGTGAAGAAATCACTGACAACAGTCATACCTGGAAAGAAATCACTGACAACAGTCATACCTGTGAAGAAATCACTGACAACAGTCATACCTGGAAAGAAATAATTGAATCAAAGTTTAGAAACTGGTGCTCATGATACAGCTGTTGTGAATGAGGGGTCAGTCCAGTGATAAAGGGCTCACTATATGCAACACCATATCCTACATCACACAAAGAGGATGTTATCAAAGTGCAGTGAGTTTGTAATTGCTCTCCTGACACTATATAGACACACTGTATAGATACACTCTCCCTGATATAGACACTCTCTCTCTGATATAGACACTCTCTCTCTGATATAGACACTCTCTCCCTGATATAGACACTCTCTCTCTGCAGTGACTCTGCTCTCCCTGATATAGACACTCTCTCCCTGATATAGACACTCTCTGTCTGCAGTGACTCTGCTCTCCCTGATATAGGCACACTCTCCCTGATATAGACACTCTCTCCCTGATATAGACACTCTCTCCCTGATATAGACACTCTCTCCCTGATATAGACACTCTCTCCCTGATATAGACACTCTCCCTGATATAGACACTCTCCCCTGATATAGACACTCTCTCCCTGATATAGACACTCTCTCCCTGATATAGACACTCTCTCTGCAGTGACTCTGCTCTCCCTGATATAGACACTCTCTCTCTGCAGTTCCTCCTGCAGTGACTCTGCTCCACAGGAAAGCTCGTGGATCTGCAGACACGGAGGTCCTGTGTCATGTGACAGGGTTCTTCCCCCGCGTTGTGGAGGTGTCCTGGGTCAGAGATGGGCAGGATCAGCTGGACGAGGGGGTGCAGAGTGGGGAGGTGTTGCCCAACCAGGACGGGACCTACCAGCTGAGAAAGATCCTGACAGTGAGCCCTGAGGAGCAGGGGAAACACAGCTACTCCTGCCAGGTGGACCACGTCAGCCTGGATCAGAAGATCGTGAAGGAGTGGGATCCCAACATGAGGAGCAGCAGAGATGGTAATGACGGTGATGATGAGTTAGAGAGGGGGGAGAGAGAGGGAGGGATCCTGACAGTGACCTCTGAGGAGCAGGGGAGACACAGCTACTCCTGCCAGGTGGACCACGCCAGCTTCAGAGAGAGACAGAACTACATCTGGGATCCCAACATGAGGAGCAGCGATGGTAATGAGGGTGATGATGAGTTAGAGAGAGGGGGGATAGGGAGGGAGGGATCCTGACAGTGAGCTCTGAGGAGCAGGGGAGACACAGCTACTCCTGCCAGGTGGACTACAGAAATAGTGGTGTAACAGAGGGAGTGAGGAGGAATGAGAGAGATGGAGTGAGTGGAGAGGGAGCTGGACTGTGTGTGGAAGGGAGGGAGGCTGAATCTAGTTGAACTGTTACTGAGCTAAATCAAGAAATCAAGTAGCTGTCAATTCAGTTGATTCAATTCAGTGAAGTTGTTCCTGTGTTGATTTGCCCTGGCTGACTGACTGCAGTAAATGAACTCCCACAAACCCTGCTCTGTGTTTGCAGTGCCTGAGAGCGGCCCTCCTATTGGGATCATTGCTGGAGTCATAGTGGGTGTACTGGCTCTGGCTGCAGTGATCATTGGAGTGGTGGTCTGGAAGAAGAGACAAGGAGGTGAGAGGGGAGAGAGAGGAGGGAGAGAGAGGAAGGAGGGATGGAGGGAGGGGAGGGGAGGGATGGAGGGAGGGAGGGGAGAGAGGAGGAGGAAAGAAGAGGGAGGGAAGAGGGAAGGGGAGGGAGGGAGGGGGGATAGAGGTGAGGAGGGAGAGGAGGAGGGAGGAGGAGGGAGGCAGGGAGAGAGGAAGAGGGAGGAGGAGGGAGGGAGGGAGAGCAAGGGGGCGAGGAGAGGGAGAGGAGGGGGAGGGAGGGGCAGTGAACTACATGACTCTGTTGTTGACTTGCTGAGCAAACTGACACTGGTTCAAATCCCACCTCAGCCACTGACTCATTGTGTGACCCTGAGCAATTCACTTCACCTCCTTGTGATCCATCTTTCGGGTGAGACGTAGTTGTAAGTGACTCTGCAGCTGATGCATAGTTCACACACCCTAGTCTCTGTAAGTCGCCTTAGATAAAGGTGTCTGCTAAATAAACAAATAACAAATAACAAATAAAAAAATGCAAAATAGCAAACCCGGGACGATTTCACAATTTCACTGCTTCTGTCCGGGACAAAACATGAAGGCTGCAAACAGGTCCAATCCCAGCTTTCCCGAAGTGTCTGGTAACCCTTTCACATCACAGCACTTACCATGATAAAGCCATTCATTTAAATTGAATAAACCTCCACAAGCTTGTGGCTGTACTGTTCAGATTGTATGATTGTTAGAGCTGTGATGCATATAAACAAGCTGGTCTGTGTGCAGGTCTACAAGCACGTTACTTTAAACAGAGGACTGTATTCACCCTGTGAAGGAAACCTCTCATTTCTTACAGGCTTTACTGGAGTGATTTGTTACAGATCGAGGTTCCCACAAAACCCAACATTTCCTCATGATGATACGTATCAGAATAGGATCACAGGTTACGTTTGTAGATATGTGTGAAAAATGATATTCCTGACAAAGTGTCGTGGCAGCTTGGCTTGTTTCACTTTTACCCCACATAAATTATTAAATGTTTTTTCACATTATAGCACAGATTAAAAGTCTGTTTGTATTTTGGGATCCTGTGCCTCTGTCTCTCAGCGTTCTGTCACAGATATTTTTTGGTTCTGTTGTCTGAGTAACAATCCCAGCTTCCTGTTGCTGTTGTCTGTGTCTGTGTGACGCTGACAATGAGGGCGTTGTCCACGAGTGTACGTGGCAAACGTGAGCCGACTCGGGGACCGCTGCGTTCACAGCAGAGCAAAAAACAGAGCAAAGCCGTCGCAGAGCCCCCTCTGGAGCAGCACCTGGGCCGGCTGCGTTTTAAAACAAGAAAACAGAAAAGCCGTCGCAGAGCCCCCTCTGGAGCAGGACCTGGGCTGGGCGGCTGCGTTTACGACAAGAAAAACAAGGCAAAGCTTGAGGGGAGCCCCCTCTGGAGCAGCACCTGGACCCGGCTGCGTTTACCACAAGAAAAACAGAGCAAAGCCGTGCTTGAAACCCCCTCTGGAGCAGCACCTGGGCCGGCTGCGTTTACACAACAAGAAAAACAGAGCAAAGCCGTCGCAGAGCCCCCTCTGGAGCAGGACCTGGACCGACTGCGTTAACACGACAAGAAAAACAGAGCAAAGCCATCGCAGAGCCCCCTCTGGAGCAGCACCTGGGCCGGCTGCGTTTACGACAAGAAAAACAGAGCAAAGCCATTAGCAGAGTCCCCTCTGGAGCAGGACCTGGACCGGCTGCGTTTACGACAAAACACAGCAAAGCCGTCGCAGAGCCCCTCTGGAGAGGGACCAGGGCCGACTGCGTTTACACAACAAGAAAAACAGAGCAAAGCCGTCGCAGAGTCCCCTCTGGAGCAGGACCTGGACCGGCTGCGTTTACACGACAAGAAACACAGCAAAGCCGTCGCAGAGCCCCCTCTGGAGCAGGACCTGGGCCGACTGCGTTTACACAACAAGAAAAACAGAGCAAAGCCGTCGCAGAGCCCCCTCTGGAGCAGGACCTGGACCGGCTGCGTTTACACAACAAGAAAAACAGAGCAAAGCCGTCGCGAGAGCCCCTCTGGAGCAGGACCTGGACCGATTGCGTTTACACAACAAAGAAAACAGAGCAAAGCCGTCGCAGAGCCCCCTCTGGAGCAGGACCTGGACCGGCTGAGTTTACACAACAAGAAAAACAGAGCAAAGCCATCGCAGAGCCCCTCTGGAGCAGGACCTGGACCGCTGAGTTTACACAACAAGAAAAAACAGAGCAAAGCGTCATGAGCCCCTCTGGAGCAGGACCTGGACCGGCTGAGTTTACACAACAAGAAAAACAGAGCAAAGCCGTGCATGAGCCCCTCTGGAGCAGGACCTGGACCGGCTCGTTTACACAACAAGAAAAACAGAGCAAAGCCGTCGCAGAGCCCCCCCTCTGGAGGGACCAGGGCCGACTGCGTTTACCGACAAGAAAAACTAGAGCAAAGCCGTCAGGAGCCCCCTCTGGAGCAGGACCTGGGCCGACTGCGTTTACACAACAAGAAAAACAGAGCAAAGCCGTCGCGAGCCCCCCCTCTGGAGCAGGACCTGGACGGCTGAGTTTACACAACAAGAAAAACAGAGCAAAAACCGTCATGAAACCCCCCTGGAGCAGGACCTGGACAAACTGCGTTTACACAACAAGAAAAAAACAGAACAAAGCCTTCCATGAGCCCCTCTGGAGCAGGACCTGGGCCACTGCGTTTACACGACGAGAAACAGAGCAAAGCCGTCGCAAACCCCCCTCTGGAGGGGACTTGGGCAACTGCGTTTACGACAAGAAAACAGAGCAAAGCCATCGCAAGCCCCTCTGGAGCAGGACCTGGACCGGCTGCGTTTACACAACAAGAAAAACAGAGCAAAGCCGTCACCGAGAGCCCCCCCCCCCCCCCCCCTCTGGAGCAGGACCTGGACCGGCTGCGTTTACACGACAAGAAAAACAGAGCAAAGCCCGTCCGCAGAGCCCCTCTGGAGCAGGACCTGGACCGACTGCGTTTACAACAAGAAAAAAAACAGAGCAAAGCCGTGCCCAGAACCCCCCTCTGGAGCAGGACCTGGACCGGCTGAGTTTACAACAACAAGAAAAAACAGAGCAAAGCCTTCCAAGAAACCCCTCTGGAGCAGGACCTGGACCGACTGAGTTTACACAACAAGAAAAACAGACAGGAGAGCCCTCTGGAGCAGGACCTGGACCGGCTGCGTTTACACAACAAGAAAAACAAAGCAAAGCCGTCGCCCCCTCTGGAGCAGGACCTGGACCGACTGCGTTTACGACAAGAAAAACAGAGCAAAGCCGTGGAGAGCCCCTCTGGAGCAGGACCTGGACCGGCTGAGTTTACACAACAAGAAAAACAGAGCAAAGCCGTCGCAGAGCCCCCTCTGGAGCAGGACCTGGACCGGCTGAGTTTACACAACAAGAAAAACAGAGCAAAGCCTTCTTGAGCCCCCTCTGAGCAAGACCTGGACCGACTGCGTTTACACAACAAGAAAAACAGAGCAAAGCTGTCAGAGATTCCTCTGGAGCAGGACCTGGACCGGCTGCGTTTACACAACAAGAAAAACAGAGCAAAGCCTTCGCAGAGCCCCCTCTGGAGCAGGACCTGGACCGGCTGCGTTTACACAACAAAAAACAGAGTAAAGCCCGGGTGAGCCCCCTCTGGAGCAGGACCTGGGCACAAGACTCGTTTACCGACAAGAAAAACAGAGCAAAGCCCCGTCGCCAGCCCCCTCTGGAGCAGGACCTGGACCGACTGCGTTAACACGACAAGAAAAACAGAGCAAAGCCATCGCAGAAACCCCCCTCTGGAGCAGCACCTGGGCGGCTGCGTTTACCGACAAGAAAAACAGAGCAAAGCCGTCGCAGAGTCCCTCTGGAGCAGGACCTGGACCCGGCTGCGTTTACGACAAAACACAGCAAAGCCCGATGCAGAGAGCCCCTCTGGAGAGGGACCAGGGCCGACTGCGTTTACCGACAAGAAAAACTGAAACAAAGCCGTGCATGGGGAGTCCCCTCTGGAGCAGGACCTGGACCGCCACTCGTTTACGAACAAGAAACACAGCAAAGCCGTCCCATGAGCCCCCTCTGGAGCAGGACCTGGGCCGACTGCGTTTACACAACAAAAAAAAACAGAGCAAAGCCGTCACTTGCATTCCCCCTCTGGAGCAGGGACCTGGACCGCTGAGTTTACACAACAAGAAAAACAGAGCAAAGCCGTCGCAGAGCCCCTCTGGAGCAGGACCTGGACCGACTGCGTTTACACAACAAGAAAAAAAACAGAGGCAAAAAGGCATTCACATGGGAGCCCCTCTGGAGCAGGACCTGGGACCGGCTGAGTTTACACGACAAGAAAAACAGAGCAAAGCCATCGCAGAGCCCCCTCTGGAGCAGGACCTGGACCGGCTGCGTTTACACAACAAGAAAAACAGAGCAAAGCCGTCGCAGAGCCCCCTCTGGAGCAGGACCCTGGACCGCTGAGTTTACACAACAAGAAAAACAGAGCAAAGCAGTGAGAGCCCCCTGGAGCAGGACCTGGACCGGCTGCGTTTACATAACAAGAAAAAACAGAGCAAAGCCGTCATGGGAGCCCCCCCTCTGGAGAGGGACCAGGCCACTGCGTTTACCCGACAAGAAAAAACAGAGCAAAGCCGTCGCAGAGCCCCCTCTGGAGCAGGACCTGGGCCGACTGCGTTTACACAACAAGAAAAACAGAGCAAAGCCGTCGCAGAGCCCCCTCTGGAGCAGGACCTGGACCGGCTGAGTTTACACAACAAGAAAAACAGAGCAAAGCCGTGCCGCAGAGCCCCTCTGGAGCAGGACCTGGACCGGCTGGGTTTACACAACAAGAAAAACAGAGCAAAGCCTTCGAAACCCCTCTAGACAGGACCTGGGCCGGCTGCGTTTACACAAGAAGCCAGAGCAAAGCCGTCGCAGAGCCCCCCTCTGGAGAGGGACTTGGGCGGCCTCGCGTTTACCATTCAAGAAAAACAGAGCAAAGCCATCATGAGCCCCTCTGGAGCAGGACCTGGACCCGGCTGGTTTACACAACAAGAAAAACAAAAGCAAAGCCGTCGCGAGCCCCCTCTGGAGCAGGACCTGGACGGCTGCGTTTACATTCCAGAAAAACAAAGCAAAGGCAGATAGAAGGAGCCCCTCTGGAGCAGGACCTGGACCGACTGGTTTACACAACAAGAAAAACAAGAGCAAAGCCGTCAAAAACCCCTCTGGAGCAGGACCTGGACCCGGCTGAGGTTTACACAACAAGAAAAACAGAGCAAAGCCTTGCATGGGCCCCCTCTGGAGCAGGACCTGGACCGACTGAGTTTACACAACAAGAAAAACAGAACAGCCGCCGCAAACCCCTCTGGAGCAGGACCTGGACCGGCTGCGTTTACAACAAGAAAAACAGAACAAAGCCGTGTGAGCCCCCTCTGGACAGGACCTGGACCGACTAGTTTTACACGACAAGAAAAACAGAGCAAAGCATCGCAGAGCCCCCTCTGGAGCAGGACCTGGACCGGCTGAGGTTTACCCACAACAAGAAAAACAGAGCAAAGCCGTGTTAGCCCCCTCTGGAGCAGGACCTGGACCGGCTGAGTTTACCACAACAAGAAAAACAGAGCAAAGCCCCAACAGAGCCCCTCTGGAGCAAGACCTGGACCGACTGCGTTTACACAACAAGAAAAACAGGAGCAAAGCAGTCGCAGAGCCCCCTCTGGACAGGACCTGAGACGGCTGAGTTTACACAACAAGAAAAACAGAGCAAAGCCTTGAGAGCCCCTCCTGCAGGACCTGGACCCACTGAGTTTACACAACAAGAAAAACAGAGCAAAGCCCGTCAGAGCCCCTCTGGAGCAGGACCTGGACAGACTGCGTTTACACTCAACAAAAAAAACAAGAAGGCAAAACGGTCAAGGCCCCTCTGGAGCAGGACCTGGGCTTGGCTGCGTTTACACAACATAAGAAAAACAGAGCAAAGCCAGCAGCAGAACCTCTGGAGCAGGACCTGGACCGACTGCGTTTACACAACAAGAAAAAACAGAGCAAAGCCTTACAGGCCCCCTCTGGAGCAGGACCTGGACCGACTGCGTTTACAACAACAAAAAAAACAGAGCAAACGTGCCAGAGCCCCTCTGGAGCAGGACCTGGGCTGGCTGCGTTTACCTGTAAGAAACACAGAGCAAAGCCCGTCATGAAACCCCCTCTGGAGCAGGACCTGGGCTGGCTGCGTTTACACAACAAGAAAAACAGAGCAAAGCAGGCCATGAGCCCCCCTCTGGAGCAGGACCTGGGCCCGCTGCGTTTACCTAACAAGAAAAAACAGGCAAAGCCTTGGCAGAGCCCCCTCTGGAGCAGGACCTGGACCGACTGCGTTTACACAACAGAAAAACAGAGCAAAGCCGTCGCAAAGCCCCTCTGGAGCAGGACCTGGACCGACTGCGTTTACACAACAAGAAAAACAGAGCAAAGCCTTCCATGAAACCCCTCTGGAGCAGGACCTGGGCCCGGCTGCGTTTACGACGAAAACAAGACAAAGCCGTCGCAGAGCCCCTCTGGAGAGGGACTTGGGCCGGCTGCGTTTGCGACAAGAAAAACAGAGCAAAGCCATGTGGAAACCCCTCTGGAGCAGGACCTGGACCGGCTGCGTTTACACAATAAGAAAAACAGAGCAAAGCCGTTCAGAGCCCCTCTGGAGCAGGACCTGGACCGCTGCGTTTACGACAAGAAAAACAGAGCAAAGCCGTCGCAGAGCCCCCTCTGGAGCAGGACCTGGACCGACTGCGTTTACACAACAAGAAAAACAGAGCAAAGCCGTCGCAGAGCCCCCTCTGGAGCAGGACCTGGACCGGCTGAGTTTACACAACAAGAAAAACAGAGCAAAGCCTTCGCAGAGCCCCCTCTGGAGCAGGACCTGGACCGACTGAGTTTACACAACAAGAAAAACAGAACAGCATATGGAGCCCCTCTGGAGCAGGACCTGGACCGACTGCGTTTACCGACAAGAAAAACAGAGCAAAGCCGTCGCAGAGCCCCCTCTGGAGGGGACCAGGGGCCGACTGCGTTTACGACAAGAAAAACAGAGCAAAGCCGTCGCCGTTAGAGCCCCTCTGGAGCAGGACCTGGACCGACTGCGTTTACAACAACAAAAAACAGAGCAAAGCCCGTCATGAGAACCCCTCTGGAGCAGGACCTGGGCGACTGCGTTTACAACAAGAAAAACAGAACAAAGCTGTCCAATGAAAACCCCTCTGGAGCAGGACCTGGACCGGCTGCGTTTACACGACAAAAAAAACACAGCAAAGCCGTCTCAGAGCCCCCTCTGGAGCAGGACCTGGAGCTGGGCGGCTGCGTTTACGACAAAAAAAACAGAGCAAAGCCGTCGCGAGCCCCCTCTGGAGCAGGACCAGGACCGGCTGAGTTTACACAACAAGAAAAAAACAAGAGCAAAGCCCCTTACGAAACCCCCCCTCTGGAGCAGGACCTGGACCGACTGCGTTTACGACAAAGAAAAACAAGAACAAAAGCCGTCTGAAACCCCCTCTGGAGCAGGACCTGGACCGACTACTTTACACGACGAAAAACAAGAGCAAAGCCGTGCAGAGCCCCTCTGGAACAGGACCTGGGCCGGCTGCGTTTACCTGGCAAAGAAAAACAAGAGCAAAGCCGTGGAGAGCCCCTCTGGAGCAGGACCTGGGCAGACTCGTTTACCCGACAAGAAAAAACGAGCAAAGCCGTCGCATGAGCCCCTCTGGAGCAGGACCTGGGACGGCTGCGTTTACCACGACAAGAAAAACAGAGCAAAGCCGTGGCAGAGCCCCTCTCTGGAGCAGGACCTGGGCGGCTGCGTTTACCAACAAAAAACAGAGCAAAAAACCATCGCAGAGCCCCTCTGGAGCAGGACCTGGACCGGCTGAGTTTACACAACAAGAAAAACAGAGCAAAGCCGTCAGGAGAGCCCCTCTGAACCGGGGACCTGGACCCACTGCGTTTACCGACAAGAAAAACAAGAGCAAAGCCGTCAGAGAGCCCCCTCTGGAGCAGGACCTGGACCGACTGCGTTTACACAAGAAAAACAGAGCAAACCCTTAGCAGGTCCCTCTGGAGCAGGACCTGGGCGGCTGCGTTTACACAACAAGAAAAACAGAGCAAAGCAAATTGAGCCCCCTCTGGAGCAGGACCTGGGCCGACTGCGTTTACACGACAAGAAAAACAGAGCAAAGCCACGAGAGCCCCCTCTGGAGCAGCACCTGGGCCGGCTGCGTTTGCTAACAAGAAAAACAGAGCAAAAGCCATGAGAGCCCCTCTGGAGCAGGGACCTGGGCCGAGGCTGCGTTTATACGACAAGAAAACAGAGCAAAGCGTCGCGGAGCCCCCTCTGGAGCAGGACCTGGACCGGCTGAGTTTACGACAAAGAAAAAACAGAGCAAAGCCGTCGTAGAGCCCCTCTGGAGCAGGACCTGGGCTGGCTGCGTTTACGACAAGAAAAACAGAGCAAAGCCAGGTCCTCAGAGCCCCCCCTCTGGAGCAGGGACCTGGGCGACTGCGTTTACAAAAAGAAAAACAGAGCAAAGCCGTGTGGCAGAGCCCCTCTGGAGCAGCACCTGGACCGGCTGCGTTTACACAACAAGAAAAACAAGAGCAAAGCCGTGCAGAGCCCCTCTGGAGCAGGACCTGGACCGGCTGAGTTTACACAACAAAAAAAGCAGAGCAAAGCCATGCAGAACCCCTCTGGAGCAGGACCTGGACCGGCTGAGTTTACAACAACAAGAAAACAGAGCAAAGCCATCGCAACCCCCCCTGGAGCAGGACCTGGACCGGCTGCATTTACAACAACAAAAAAACAGAGCAAAGCCCATTCATGAAACCCCCTCTGGAGCAGGACCTGGACCGGCTGCGTTTACAACAAGAAAAACAGAGCAAAGCCTTCCATGAAACCCCTCTGGAGCAGGACCTGGGCGGCTGGATTTACAGGCATGCAAAAAAACAGAGCAAAAGCCGTGCAGGGGCCCCCTCTGGAGGGGACCAGGGCCGACTGCGTTTACCGCAAGAAGAAACAGACAAAGCCGTGCAGAGAACCCCTCTGGAGCAGGACCTGGGCCAGGCCTAAGTTTACACAACAAGAAAAACAGAGCAAAGCGTCGCAGAGCCCCCCTCTGGAGCAGGACCTGGGCCGACTGGGTTTACAACAAGAAAAACAGAGCAAAGCCAGTGGCAAACCCCTCTGGAGCAGGACCTGGGCCACCTAGTTTACCGGGCATGGAAAAACAGAGCAAAAACCGTCACCCAGAACCCCCTCTGGAGCAGGACCTGGACCGACTGCGTTTACACGACAAGAAAAACAGAGCAAAGCCGTCGCAGAGCCCCCTCTGGAGCAGGACCTGGACCGACTGAGTTTACACAACAAGAAAAACAGAGCAAAGCCGTCGCAGAGCCCCCTCTGGAGCAGGACCTGGGCCGACTGCGTTTACACAACAAGAAAAACAGAGCAAAGCCGTCGCAGAGCCCCCTCTGGAGCAGGACCTGGGCCGACTGCGTTTACACGACAAGAAAAACAGAGCAAAGCCAGGCCAGAGCCCCTCTGGAGAGGGACCAGGGCCACTGCGTTTACACAACAAGAAAAACAGAGCAAAGCCGTGCAGAGACCCCTCTGGAGCAGGACCTGGGCGACTGCGTTTACACAACAAAAAAACAGAGCAAAGCCGTCGCAGAGCCCCCTCTGAGCAGGACCTGGGCAGACTGCGTTTACACAACAAGAAAAAACAGAGGGGACAAAGCCCAGTGTTAAGAGCCCCTCTGGAGCAGGACCTGGGCCGACTGCGTTTACGACAAGAAAAACAGAGCAAAGCAGTAGAACCCCCCTCCTGGAGCAGGACCTGGACCGACTGCGTTTACACAACAAGAAAAACAAGAGCAAAGCCGTCGGCAAATGAGCCCCCTCTGGAGCAGGACCCTGGACCGACTGAGTTTACACAACAAGAAAAAACAGAGCAAAGCCGTCGCAGAGCCCCCTCTGACAGGACCTGGGCCGACTGCGTTTACACAACAAGAAAAACACAGAACAAAGCCGTCAGCGGAGCCCCCTCTGGAGCAGGACCTGGGTCAGCTGCGTTTACACAACAAGAAAAACAGAGCAAAGCCGTGCGGAGCCCCTCTGGAGCAGGACCTGGACCGGACTGGTTTACACAACAAGAAAAACAGAGCAAAACCGCTTGAAACCCCTCTGGAGCAGGACCTGGACCGACTGGTTTACACAACAAAAAAAAAAAACAGAAAAGCCGTCAAAGAGCCCCCTCTGGAGAGGGACCAGGGCCGACTCGTTTACACGACAAGAAAAACAGAGCAAAGCCGTCTGCAGAGCCCCCCTCTGGAGCAGGACCTGGACCGATTGCGTTTACACAACAAGAAAAAACAGAGCAAAGCCTTGAGCCCCTCTGGAGCAGGACCTGGGCTGGCTGCGTTTACACAACAAAACACAGAGCAAAGCGTCGCAGAGCCCCCTCTGGAGCAGGACCTGGACTGGCTGCGTTTACACAACAAAACAAAACAGAGCAAAGCCGTGCAGAGCCCCCCTCTGGAGCGGGACCTGGACCGGCTGGGTTTACCTAACAAGAAAAACAGAGCAAAGCCGTCGCGGAGCCCCTCTGGAGCAGCACCTGGGCCGGCTGAGTTTACCGACAAAGAAAAAAACAGAGCAAAGCCGTCGCAGAGCCCCTCTGGAGCAGGACCTGGACCGGCTGCGTTTGTTTACAAGAAAAAAAGAGCAAAGCCGTCGCAGAGCCCCCTCTGGAGCAGGACCTGGGCGGCTGCGTTTACACAACAAGAAAAACAGCAAAGCCGTGCAGAGCCCCTCTGGAGCGGGACCTGGACCGATACGTTTACACAACAAGAAACACAGAAGACAAAGCCTTCGCAGAACCCCTCCCTGGAGCAGGACCTGGGCCGCTGCGTTTTACACACAAAAAAAAAACAAAGCAAAGCAGTCATGCGAAAGCCCCTCTGGAGCAGGACCTGGGCAGACTAAGTTTACACAACAAGAAAAACAGAGCAAAGCCCATTCATGAGCCCCTCTGGAGCAGGACCTGGACAGGCTGAGTTTACACAACAAGAAAAAAAACAGAACAAAGCCGTCATAGAGCCCCTCTGGAGCAGGACCTGGACCGGCTGCGTTTACCACGACAAGAAAAACAGAGCAAAGCCTTAGCAGAGCCCCTCTGGAGCAGGACCTGGGACCGGCTCACGTTTACAAACAAGAAAAACAGAGCAAAGCCATCGCGGAACCCCCCTCTGGAGGGGACCAGGGCCGACTGCGTTTACCACGACAAGAAAAACAGAGCAAAGCCATCATGAAACCCCCTCTGGAGCAGGACCTGGGCCAGCTGCGTTTACACAACAAGAAAAACAGAGCAAAGCCGTCGCAGAGCCCCCTCTGGAGCAGCACCTGGGCCGGCTGCGTTTACACAACAAGAAAAACAGAGCAAAGCCGTAAGTCGAGCCCCTCTGGAGGGGACCAGGGCCGACTGCGTTTACACGACAAAAAAAAAGAGCAAAGCCGTCGCAGAGCCCCCCCTCTGGAGCAGGACCTGGACCGACTGCGTTTACACAACAAGAAAAACAAGGCAAAGCCGTGTAGAGCCCCTCTGGAGCAGCACCTGGGCGGCTGCGTTTACACAACAAGAAAAAACAGAGCAAAGCCATCATGAGAGCCCCTCTGGAGCAGGGACCTGGGCGGCTGTGTTTACACAACAAGAAAAACAGAGCAAAGCCAGTGCAGAGAACCCCTCTGGAGCAGGACCTGGACCGGCTGTGTTTACACGACAAAAAAAACAGAGCAAAACCGTGTGAGCCCCTCTGGAGCAGGACCTGGGCGGCTGCGTTTACCTGACAAGAAAAACAGAGCAAAACCATGGGGAACCCCTCTGGAGCAGGACCTGGACGTGCGTTTACCTAACAAAGAAAAACAGAGCAAAAGCAAAGTCAGAGCCCCCTCTGGAGGGACTAGGGCGACTGCGTTTACGACAAAAAAAAAAACAGAGCAAAGCCTTCTTGAAACCCCCTCTGGAGCAGGACCTGGGCCGGCTGTGTTTACACAACAAGAAAAACAGAACAAAAGCCGTGCATGAAACCCCCTCTGGAGCAGGACCTGGACCGGCTGCGTTTACCGACAAAGAAAAAACAGAGCAAAGCGCAGGTGAAACCCCTCTGGAGCAGGACCTGGACCGACTGCGTTTACCACGACCAAAAACACAGGAGCAAAAGCCTTCCATGAAACCCCCTCTGGAGCTGGGACTGGACGGCTGCGTTTACACGAGCAAAAACAGAGGCAAAGCCGTCATGAGCCCCTCTGGAGCAGGACCTGGGCTGGCTGCATTTGCAACAACAAAACACAGAGCAAGCACCATGGAAGAAACCCCTCTGGAGCAGGACCTGGACCGGCTGAGTTTACACAACAAAAAAAAACAGAGCAAAAGCAGTAAGCAGAGCCCCCCTCTGGAGCAGGACCTGGACCATCATTTACACAACAAAACACAGAGCAAAGCCTTATGAAACCCCTCTGGAGCAGGACCTGGACAGGCTACTTGGATTTACGACAAGAAAAACAGAACAAAGCCGTCGCAGAGCCCCCCTCTGGAGCAGGACCTGGGCCGACTGCGTTTACAACAAGAACACAGAGCAAAGCCGTCGCAGAGCCCCCCCTCTGGAGCAGGACCTGGGCCGGCTGCGTTTACACCACAAAAAAAACAGAGCAAAGCAGAGAGCCCCTCTGGAGCAGGACCTGGGCCAGCTGCGTTTACAACAAGAAAAAACACAGCAAAGTCACATGAGCCCCCCCTCTGGAGCAGGACCTGGGCCGGCTGCGTTTACACAACAAGAAAACAGAGCAAAGCCGTCGCAGAGCCCCCTCTGGAGCAGGACCTGGACGACTGCGTTTACCGACGAAAAAACAAGAGCAAAGCCGTCTTAAGCCCCTCTGAGCAGGACCTGGACCGGCTGCGTTTTAAACAAGAAAAACAGAGCAAAGCCTTCATGAAAGCCCCTCTGGAGCAGGACCTGGACCGGCTGAGTTTACACAACAAAAAAAAACAGAGCAAAGTGTCGAGAGCCCCCCTCTGGAGCAGGACCTGGGCGGGACCTGTGCCGACTGCGTTTACACAACAACAAAAAGAGCTGTCTTAGAGTGGGGTTAAGTGTCTGGTGTGAAGGCGGATTAGCTGGATTGATGCAGTGTGAGCGGGTGGATTGATGCAGTGTGAACAGAGTAGCTCGGATTGATGCAGTGTGGGTGGATTGATGCAGTGTGAACGGGTAGATTGATGCAGTGTGAAGCGGGGTAGCTCGGTTGATGCAGTGTGAGCGGGGTAGATTGATGCAGTGTGAACGGGTGGATTGATGCAGTGTGAACGGGTAGCTCGGTTGATGCAGTGTGTGTGAGGGTAGCTCAGATTGATGCAGTGTGAGCAAGGGTAGCTCGGATTGATGCAGTGTGAACAAGGGTAGATTGATGCAGTGTGAAGCGGTGTAGCAGATTGATGCAGTGTGAAAGCGGGGTAGATTGATGCAGTGAACGGGTAGCTTCGGATTGATGCAGTGTGACGGGTAGCTCGGTTGATGCAGTGAACGGGTAGCTTGGATTGATGCAGTGTGAACGGGGTTCCTCGATTGATGCAGTGTGAACGGGTAGCTTCGGATTGATGCAGTGTGAGCGGGGTAGATTGATGCAGTGTGAACGGGTAGCAGCTTGATTGATGCACATTGTGAACGGGGTAGCTTGGATTGATGCAGTGTGGATGGGGTAGCTTCGGTTGATGCAGTGTGAGCAGGGGTAGATTGATGCAGTGTGAACGGGGTAGCTCGATTGATGCAGTGTGAGCAGGGTAGATTGATGCAGTGTGAGCAGGGGGTAGCTTGGATTGATGCAGTGTGAGCAGGGTAGATTGATGCAGTGTGAGCGGGTAGCTCGGATTGATGCAGTGTGAACGGGGTTGATTGATGCAGTGTGAATAGGTAGCTCGGTTGATGCAGTGGTGAAAACACAACTATGAAGCCAGTGAGAATCAGCTCAGTGACTAATCCTGTGTTTTCTTTTCACTCAGGTGCTCAAGTCAGACTACAGCAAAGCTCCAAGTAAGTACTGGATTGAGAGCTTTTCCATTGTGCATTTTAAACAGCATCTTATGTGTTTGATTGAATTGTCAATAGGAGGCTCCTGGGATAGTGGCTGCTTATTCCTCTAATTCTGCCATTCAGATCCTACAGTGTGTCTTGTGAAGTTAGACTGTTTACCTGGAAACAAAGCGTCCCTCTGTGAGTCTCCAGTGCTGTGTCTCTGCTCCACAGCGTCCCTCTGTGTGTCTGCAGTGTCAGTGAGTCTCCAGTGCTTTTGTCTCTGCTCCCACGTCCCTCTGTGTGTCACCAGTGCTGTGTCTCTGCTCCACAGCGTCCCTCTGTGTGTCTGCAGTGTCAGTGTGTCTCCAATGCTGTGTCTCTGCTCCACAGCGTCCCTCTGTGTGTCACCAGTGCTGTGTCTCTGCTCCACAGCGTCCCTCTGTGTGTCTCCAGTGCTGTTTCCCCGCTCCACAGCGTCCCTCTGTGTGTCTCCAGTGCTGTGTCTCTGCTCCACAGCGTCCCTCTGTGTGTCTGTGTGTCAGTGAGTCTCCAGTGCTGTGTCTCTGCTCCATGCTGTGTCTCACTGGTCATGTTGTTGTTTATTTCAGGTAAGGAAGGCTCCCGACACTTCCTCTGACACCGCCCCTCATGTCTGAGGTAAGGTCAGTCCTGAACACTGAGAGGCTGTGCAGTCTTTATTCACAATCACTTCGTAAACATGCAGAGATTGAAGGGAATATTGAGGACGGTTTAGGGTTATATCAGTGGTGTTGTGTGGTTTTGTTCCTGAGCTACATTGTGACTGCGATGACCTCACTGATGACCTCACTGGTCCTCTTTGTTAACGCCCTTTTCTGTCTCATTCAGGAGTGACTCCAATGCAGAGAAATCAGCGACTCTGCAGAGATTTCATCTTTTTTACAATCCTTCATCTTTGCAATACTGCTTTACAGTTTGATTTGATTCCACACATTACAACTGTACAAACCAGTAGACAAGGAACCTGCCTCAAAATCAACTGTGTGAATCAACAAACAACACAAATGATACAATGAGAGGAACAAGAGCATGCATTTCTACAACATGACATTATAATGGGATACAGCAAACTGACCCATTTAACAAGGAGCTGTCGTATCCATGCAGGGCTATTGTAGAAACACTAACATCACTAGTTGAAATTTATGAATTCATTATCAAGACATTAGTAAAGCGTTCTTGTTGAATGTTTGTCAAAGTACAGTCAATTCTCATTGAAACAAACTTGTACTGAATTCATTTCCTCATACTATGAATGTTCTGCATGGTCCCAGACAGGTTTAGCAGTCTTATTGTAAATCACTCAATAAATATTGCACCACTGTCCCAGACAAAGAAAATATGTTGCTGCAGATTTCAACATTCCATAATTACACCTCAACCATTCTGAAAAACCACTATCAGTAATATACTGCAGTCTGAATCTGGAATCACTATGAGACACACCCTGAGGAATGAGCACAGCAGCTGGGACATGCACATTTCAACTGCAGTTCATTTGCTATGTATACTTTTTAAAAGCTCCCACAACCATATTGTCAATAAAATGCACAGTACTGTAACTTCAATACAAACTCACAGGATGCATAATGCTTTAGACCCCTGATAATCAGAGTTACTGATGAGACACATTGTTCGCTGGTCCCTTGTTTGTATTGATGAGTTGAAACTGTCTTCTCTTTTTTATCATTGCTGCATGTATCCTGTTTAAGACAGACACTGAGTCTGGGTGATTGATTGTCTTCACTTCACTTGAAATGTTGCAGTTCCCTTGTCTACTGGTCCGGCTTTGTTTATTTACCATGTTGATGTTTTCTCCAATCAGAATGTGCTTTTTTTATAATACTATAGATAGTTTTGTTAAGAGTGTCTACTTTCCCCAGTGTCCCAGTCCCAGGGTTAGTGTTCCCCAGTGTCCCAGTCCCAGCATTGTGTGTACCCCAGTGTCTCAGTCCCCAGGGTTAGTGTACCCCAGTGTCCCAGTCCCCAGGGTTTAGTGTTCCCCAGTGTCCCAGTCCCCAGCATTGGTGTACCCCAGTGTCTCAGTCCCAGGGTTGGTGTACCCCAGTGTCCCAGTCCCAGGGATGAGTGTACCCCAGTGTCCAGTCCCAGGTTGAAGTGTTCTGCGTACCAGTCCCCAGGGTTAAATGTACCCAGTGTCCCAGTCCCCTCAGGGGTTAGTGTACCCCAATGTCCCAGTCCCCAGGGTTAATGTTCAAAGTGTCCCAGTCCCCAGGGTTAAATGTACCCCAGTGTGTACCAGTCCCCAGGGTTGAGTGTACCCCAGTGTCCCAGTCCCCAGGGTGAAAGAGGAGAGGAGAGGAGGGCAGGAGGGTTGAGAGAGGAGAGGAAAGGGGAGGGTTGAGAGAGGAGAGGAGAGGAAAGGAGGGTGAGAGGACTAGAGGAGGGTTGAGAGAGGAAGAAAAGGGTGAGGAGGAGGAGAGGAGAGGAAAAAGGAGGGTGAGAGGACTAGATGGAGGTTGAGAGGGAGAGGAAAGGAGGGGTGAGAGGAGGAGAGGAGGATTAGGGTTTGCATCTCCTGATTGGGTACTGCAGCGTGTGGTTGAATGTGACTGATTTCTGTAAATCGCTTTCATTGAAATGCTTGAGTTGTGCATATTAGATTTTTTTTGGCAGGGATAAGTTTAATTTTCAAGGCTTTTCTTTTTTTTTTTAAGGTGCGGGTTTATCTCTTATTGAGTGCAGTGCCGTTCCAGTGGGGAAGCAGCCTCCTCATGATAAGACACCCGGGGGGGGACCAGGTGGGGCAGATAGACAGACAGACAGACAGACAGACAGACAAACAGACAGCTGCTGCTTCTGTGCCTTTCATTCCTGCCTTTCACCTGCAGGGGGCCTGGGGTTAAATCCAGCTGCTCTGTGTGAGTGATGATCCCAACAAGTCAACCCCCAGTGGAGCACAGAACACAATCCAGCCGTGTCAGTCTGTGCTTGAGAGAGGCCCAGGACTGAATGAGAGGGAGGGGGGGAGGGGTCGGTTCAGGATTGAGGGTCTCTCTCTCTCTCCCAGAGCCTGCTAGCCCTCTGTTAAATGCATTGAAAATTTGTAATCTGAGGCACTTAAATGATTGGAATAAAGCTAATGAGACTGCAGTTGTCTTTTGGTGTTTCTTTTATTTTTAAACTATGTCCTGCCCGTGCTGCAGCCTGTCCCCGATTAACGGCTCTGATAGGAAACATGTTTGTGTGAGTGGCTGCATGAGAAGCTGAAGCAGCACCACGTTCACAGATCTGCACAGTTACTGTCACTGTGGCAATGTTGCAGCTCTGATCAGCACCACATTCTGGAATCTGCACAGTTATTGTCACTGGCAATGCTGCCCCCTCATCAGCACATTCACAAGATCTGCTCAGTTACTGTCACTGTGGCTGCTGCAGCTCTGATCAGCACTACATTCACAGATCTGCTCAGTTACTGTCACTGTGGCAATGCTGCAGCTCTGATCAGCACCAAATTCACCAGATCTCCACAGTTACTGTCACTGTGGCAATGCTGCAACACTGATCAACACCACGCTCACAGATCTGCACAGTTACTGACTGTGGCAATGCTGCAGCCTTCAGCACCACATTCACAGATCTGCAGTTACTGTCACTGTGGCAATGCTGCAGCCTGATCAGCACCAT
>CM072698.1:9575277-9644760 GCA_036884735.1 Huso huso | reverse complement strand
GCCCTCTGGAGCAGGATCAACGCTGCGTTTAGCATGACAAGAAAATACAGTGCCGTCTCTAGAGCTCCCCTCTGGAGCAGGACTCAGCTGGCTATACACACGACAAGAAAAATAGAGTAAAGCCGTCAGAGAGTTCTTCCTGAGTAGCAGGGACCAGGACCGCTGAGTTTACACAACAAGAAAATAGAGCAAAGCCTTCGCAGAGCCTCTGAGCAGGACCTGGAATCACTGCGCTTACACGACAAGAAAAATAGAGCAAAGCTGGTCAGAGCCCCTCTGAGCAGGGACTTGGACCCCATCATGCTGCACGATAAGAAAATAGAGTTAAAGCTGTCGAGAGCCCTCTGGACAGGATCGGGGCCGGCTGCAAGTATATTACAAGAAAATAGAGCAAGCTGTCGCAGAGCCCTCTGAGCAGGACCTGGGCCGACTGCGCTATAATGACAAGAAAAAATAGAGCAAAGCTGCCGCAGAGCCCCTCTGGAGCAGCAGGACCTGGGCCGACTGCGTTTACACGAAAGAAAATAGAGCAAAGCTGGGCGCAGACCCCCTCTGGAGCAGGACCTGGGGCCGTGCGTTTACACAACAAGAAAAAGAGCAAACACGAGAGCCTGGGCCTGGAGCAGGACCCCCTGGAGCAGGACCTGGAGTTGATTTTAACAAGAAAACAGAGCAAAGCAATGCAGACCCCTCTGGAGCAGGACCTGGACCGACTGCGTTTACGACAAGAAAAACAGAGCAAAGCCGCTGCAGACCCCTCTGGAGCAGGACCTGGACCGACTCGTTTACACAACAAGAAAAACAGAGCAAACCCTTCGCAGAGTCCTCTGGAGCAGGACCTGGAGCCATGCGTTTACACAACAAGAAAAACAGGTAAAGCCATCGCAGAGCCCCTCTGGAGCAGGATTGGGCCGACTGCGTTATTACAAGAAAAACAGAGCAAAGCCGTGTAGAGAGCCCCTCTGGAGCAGCACCTGGGCCGGCTGCGTTTACACAACAAGAAAAACAGGCAAAGCCTTCGCAGCCCCTCTGAGCAGGACCTGGGCCGACTGCGTTTATCGACAAGAAAAACAGAGCAAAGCCGTCGCCAGAGCCCCTCTGGAGCAGGACCTGGACGGCTGAGTTTACGAAAGAAAAACAGAGCAAAAGCGTCATAGAGCCCCTCTGGAGCAGGACCTGGGCTGGCTGCGTTTACGACAAAGAAAAACAGAGCAAACCCTCTCAGAGCCCCCTCTGGAGCAGGACCTGGGCCGCTGCGTTTGCAATGAAAAAACAGAACAAAAGCCGTCGCAGAACCCCCTCTGGAGCAGCACCTGGACCCGGCTCGCGTTTACCTAACTCAAGAAAAAAGCAGGCAAAGCCGTCGCAGAGGCCTCTGGAGCAGGACCTGGACCGGCTGAGTTTACACAACAAGAAAACAGAGCAAAGCCATCATGAAACCCCTCTGGAGCAGGACCTGGACGGCTGAGTTTACACAACAAGAAAAACAGAGCAAAGCCATCCATGAAACCTCTGAGCAGGACCTGACCGCTGCATTTACATAATAAGAAACAGAGCAAAGCCGTCAGAGCTCCCCTCTGGAGCAGGACTTGACCACAAGTATAATAACAAGAAAAAATAGAGCAAAGTCAGAGCCCCCTCTGAGCAGGACCCAATGTCATGCTTATATCGGCATAAGAAAAATAGAGCAAAGCTGTCAGGCTCTCTGGAGAGGGACTAGCCGATCATGCTTATACCATAAGAAAATAGAGCAAAGCTACGAGACCCCTCTGGAGCAGGACTTGGGCTGACTGCGTTTACACAACAAGAAAAACAGAGCAAAGCTGTCGAGAGCCCCTCTGAGCAGGACCTGGGCCGACTGGGTGTTTACACAACAAGAAAATAGAGTAAAGCTGCCGCAGAGCCCCTGAGCAGGACTTGGGCCGATCATGCTGACGATAAGAAAATAGAGCAGTTGGGCTGTGAGAGCCCTGAGCAGGACTTGACCGATCATGCTATACACAACAGAAAAACAGAGCAAAAAGCCGTCGCGGAAACCCCCTCTGGAGCAGGACCTGGACGACTGAGTTTTACACAACAGAAAAAACAGAGCAAAGCAGTCATGAGCCCCTCTGGAGCAGGACCTGGGCGACTGCGTTTACACAACAAAAGAAAACAGAGCAAAGCGTGTGAGCCCCTCTGGAGCAGGACCTGGGCCGGCTGCGTTTCCGACAAGAAAAACAGAGCAAGCCGTCGCAGAGCCCCTCTGGAGAGGGACCAGGGCGACTGCGTTTACGACAAGAAAAACAGAGCACCGTCGTGGGAGACCCTCTGGAGCAGGACCTGGGCGACTGCGTTTACACAACAAGAAAAACAGAGCAAAGCCGTCATAGAGCCCCCTCTGGAGCAGGACCTGGGCGACTGCGTTTACACAACAAGAAAAACAGAGCAAAGCGTCGCGGAAGCCCCCTCTGGGAGCAGGACCTGGGCGGCCCGTTTACCACGACAAAGAAAAAACAGAGCAAACCGTGCGGAAACCCCCTGGAGCAGGACCTGGACCGACTGCGTTTACACGACAAGAAAAACAGAGCAAAGCCGTCGCAGAGCCCCCTCTGGAGCAGGACCTGGACCGACGAGTTTACCCAACAAGAAAAAAACAAGAGCAAAAGCCGTCATGAAGCCCCTCTGGAGGCAGGACCTGGGCCGACTGCGTTTACACAACAAGAAAAAACAAACAAAAGCGTGCTTGAAACCCCTCTGGAGCAGGACCTGGGTCAGCTGCGTTTACACAACAAGAAAAACAGAGCAAAGCCGTGTAGAAACCCCTCTGGAGCAGGACCTGGACGACTGCGTTTACAACAAGAAAAACAGAGCAAAGCCTTAGCAGGCCCCTCTGGAGCGGGACCTGGACGACTGCGTTTACACAACAAGAAAAACAGAAGCAAAAGAGACCGTGAACCCCCTCTGGAGAGGGACCAGGGCCGACTGCGTTTACGACAAGAAAAACAGAGCAAAGCCGTCGCAGAGCCCCTCTGGAGCAGGACCTGGACCGATTGCGTTTACACAACAAGAAAAACAGGCAAAGCCCATGAGAGCCCCTCTGGAGCAGGACCTGGGCACAGCTGCGTTTACAACAAGAAACACACAGAGCAAAGCCGTGCAGAGCCCCCTCTGGAGCAGGACCTGGACTAGCTGCGTTTACAACAAGAAAAACAGAGCAAAGCGTGTAGAGCCCCCTCCTGGAGCAGGACCTGGACGGCTGCGTTTACACAACAAGAAAAACAGAGCAAAGCCGTCGCAGAGCCCCTCTGGCAACACCTGGGCGGCTGAGTTTTGACAAAGAAAAACAAGAGGCAAAGCATCACTTGGAAGCCCCTCTGGAGCAGGACCTGGACCGGCTGGATTACCACGACAAGAAAAACAGAGCAAAACCGTCATGAGAGCCCCTCTGGAGCAGGACCTGGGCCAGCTGCGTTTACACAAAAAAAGCAAAGCAAGTCGTCAGAGCCCCCTCTGGAGCAGGACCTGGACCGACTGCGTTTACACAACAAAAACAGAGCAAAGCCGCGGAGCCCCCTCTGGAGCAGGACCTGGAGCGTGCGTTTACACAACAAGAAAAACAGAGCAAAACCGTCATGAAACCCCTCTGGAGCAGGACCTGGGCCAAACTGCGTTTACACAACAAGAAAACAGAGCAAAGCCGTGTAGAGCCCCCTGGAGCAGGACCTGGACCGGCTGAGTTTACACAACAAGAAAAACAGAGCCAAAGCCGTCGCAGACCCCTCTGGAGCAGGACCTGGACCGACTGCGTTTACGACAAGAAAAACAGAGCAAAGCCCATGAAACCCCTCTGGAGCAGGACCTGGATTGGCTGCGTTTACACAACAAGAAAAAAAGCAGAGCAAAGCCATCGCAGAGCCCCCTCTGGAGGGACCAGGGCCGACTGCGTTTACCGACAAGAAAAACAGAGGCAAAGCCGTCGCGAGCCCCCTCTGGAGCAGGACCTGGGCCAGCTGCGTTTACACTGTGAAAAACAGAGCAAAAGCCGTGCATGAGCCCCCTCTGGAGCAGCACCTGGGCTGGCTGCGTTTACACAACAAGAAAAACAAGAGCAAAGCGTCGCGGAAGCCCCCTCTGGAGAGGGACCCGGGGCGACTGCGTTTACGACAAGAAAAACAGGCAAAGCCGTCGCAGAGCCCCTCTGAGCAGGACCTGGACCATTTCACGTTTACACAACAGAAAAACAGAGCAAAGCCGTGTAGAGCCCCTCTGGGCAGCACCTGGGCGGCTGCGTTTTACCAAAACAGAGGCAAACGAGCAATGAAACCCCCCTCTGGAGCAGGACCTGGGCGGCTGTGTTTACACAACAAGAAAAACAGAGCAAAGCCGTGTGAGCCCCTCTGGGCAGGACCTGGACCGGCTGTGTTTACCGACAAAGAAAAACAGAGCAAAAGCCGTCGCAGGAGCCCCTCTGGAGCAGGACCTGGGCGGCTGCGTTTTACGACAAAAGAAAAACAGAGCAAAGCCGTCGCAGAGCCCCTCTGGAGCAGGACCTGGACGGCTGCGTTTACCCACAACAAAACAGAGCAAAGCCGTGGAAAGCCCCTCTGGAGAGGGACTGGGGCGACTGCGTTTACGACAAGAAAAACGACAAAGCCCCGAGCCCCCTCCTGGAGCAGGACCTGGGCGGCTGTGTTTACAACAAGAAAAACAGAGCAAAGCCGTGCAGAACCCCTCTGGAGCAGGACCTGGACGGCTGCGTTTACGACAAGAAAAACAGAGCAAAGCCGTGTAGAGCCCCTCTGGAGCAGGACCTGGACCGACTGCGTTTTTACACGACAAAAACACAGAGCAAAGCCATGAGCCCCTCTGGGCAGGACCTGGACGGCTGCGTTTACCGAGAAAAACGAAGCAAAGCCGTCGCGACCCTCTGGAGGCAGGACTGGGCTGGCTGCGTTTACAACAAGAAACACAGAGCAAAAGCCGTGCAGAGCCCCCTCTGGAGCAGGACCTGGACGGCTGCGTTTACACAACAAGAAAACAGAGCAAAGCCGTCGCAGAGCCCCCTCTGGAGCAGGACCTGGACCGACTGCGTTTACACAACAAAAACACAGAGCAAAGCCTTCGCAGAAGCCTCTGGGCAGGACTGGACCGACTGCGTTTACGACACAAAAAAGCAGAGCAAAGCGATATGAAACCCCCTGGAGCAGGACCTGGGCCGACTGGTTTACACAACAAAAAACACAGAGCAAAGCGTATGAGAGCCCCTCTGGGCAGGACCTGGGCGGCTGCGTTTACCGACAAGAAAAACAGAGGCAAAGCCGTCAGAGCCCCTCTGGAGCAGGACCTGGGCCAGCTGCGTTTACAACAGAAAAACACATAAAAGCCGATGCAGAGCCCCTCTGGGCAGGACCTGGGCGTGCGTTTACAACAAGAAAAACAGAGCAAAGCCGTCATGAGCCCCTCTGGAGCAGGACCTGGACCGGCTGGGTTTACATTGACGAGAAAAACAGGCAAAGCCGTGCAGAGCCCCTCTGAGCAGGACCTGGACCGGTTGCGTTTACCAACAAGAAAAACAGAGCAAAGCCGCCGCAGAGCCCCTCTGGCAGGACCTGGACCGGCTGAGTTTACACAACAAGAAAACAGAGCAAAGCTGCCGCAGGAGCCCCCTCTGGAGCAGGACCTGGGCCGGACCTGTGCCGGCTGCGTTTACAACAACAAAAGAGCTGTCTTAGAGTGGGGTTAAGTGTTCAGAACGGAGAGCTTCGGATTGATGCAGTGTGAGCAGGGGTAGATTGATGCAGTGTGAGCGAGGCTGGATTGATGCAGTGTGAGCAGGGGTAGATTGATGCAGTGTGAACGGGTGGATTGATGCAGTGTGAGCGGGGTGGCGGATTGATGCAGGAACGGGCGGTTGATGCAGTGTGAGCGGGGTAGATTGATGCAGTGTGAGCAGGGGTAGCTCGATTGATGCGGTGTGAGCGGGGTGGCTCGGATTGATGCAGTGTGAACGGGTAGCTCGATTGATGCAGTGTGAACGGGTAGATTGATGCGGTGTGAGCGGTGTGGCTTGGATTGATGCAGTGTGACGGGGTGATTGATGCAGTGTGAGCGGGGTGGCTCGGATTGATGCAGTGAAGCGGGGTAGCTCGGATTGATGCAGTGTGAGCGGGTAGCGGATTGATGCAGTGTGAGCGGGTAGCTGGGATTGATGCAGTGTGAGCGGGGTAGCTCGGATTGATGCGGTGTGAGCGGGTAGATTGATGCAGTGTGAGCGGGTGGCTTGGATTGATGCAGTGTGAGCGGGTGGCTTGGATTGATGCAGTGGTGTGGATGGGGTGGCTCGGATTGATGGGTGAACGGGGCCGATTGATGCAGTGTGAGCGGGTGGCTCGGGTTGATGCAGTGTGAGCGGGGTAGATTGATGCAGTGTGAACGGGGTAGCTTGGATTGATGCAGTGTGAGCCGGGTAGATTGATGCAGTGTGAGCGGGGTGGCTCGGTTGATGCAGTGTGAACGGTTGATTGATGCAGTGTGAATAGGGTAGCTCGGATTGATGCGGTGTGAAAACACAACTATGAAGCCAGTGAGAATCAGCTCAGTGACTAATCCTGTGTTTCTTTTTCCTCAGGTGCTCAGAAGTCAGACTACAGCAAAGCTCCAAGTAAGTACTGGATTGAGAGCTTTTCATTGTGCATTTTTAAACAGCATCTTATGTGTTTGATTGATCTGTCAATAGGAGGCTCCTGGGATAGTGGCTGCTTATTCTAATTCTGCCATTCAGATCCTACAGTGTGTCTTGTGAAGTTAGACTGTTTACCTGGAAACAAAAGCGTCCCCTCAGAGTCTCCAGTGCTGTGTCTCTGCTCCACAGCGTCCCCTCTGTGTGTCTGCAGTGTCAGTGAGTCTCCAGTGCTGTGTCTGCTCCACAGGCGTCCCTCTGTGTGTCACCAGTGCTGTGTCTCTGCTCACAGCGTCCCTCTGTGTGTCTGCAGTGTCAGTGTGTCTCCAATGCTGTCTCTGCTCTGGCGTCCCTCTGTGTGTCACCAGTGCTGTGTCTCTGCTCCACAGCGTCCCTCTGTGTGTCTCAGTGCTGTTTCCCAGCTCCTGGCGTCCCTCTGTGTGTCTCCAGTGCTGTGTCTCCTGCTCCACAGCGTCCCTCTGTGTCTGTGTGTCAGTGAGTCTCCAGTGCTGTGTCTCTGCTCCATGCTGTGTCTCACTGGTCATGTTGTTGCTTTATTTCAGGTAAGGAAGGCTCCGACACTTCCTCTGACACACCGCCCCTCATGTCTGAGGTAAGTCAGTCCCTGAACACTGAGAGGCTGTGCAGTCTTATTCACAATCACTCGTGAAACATGCAGAGATTGAAGGGGGAATATTGAGGGCGGTTTAGGGTTATATCAGTGGTGTTGTGTGGTTTGTTCCTGAGCTACATTGTGACTGCGATGACCTCACTGATGACCTCACTGGTCCTCTTTGTTAACGCCCTTTCTGTCTCATTCCAGGTGTGACTCACTGCAGAGAGAATCAGCGACTCTGCAGAGATTTCATCTTTACAATCCTTCATACGCAATACTGCTTTACAGTTTGATTTGATTCCACACATTACAACTGTACAAACCAGTAGACAAGGAACCTGCCTCAAAATCAACTGTGTGAATCAGCAAACAACACAAATGATACAATGAGAGGAACAAGAGCATGCATTTCTACAACATGACATTATAATGGGATACAGCAAGGCGACCCATTTAACAAGGAGCTGTCGTATCCATGCAGGGCTATTTGAAACACTAACACTCACTAGTGAAATTTGCTGAATTCATTATCAAGACATTAGTAAAGCGTTCTTGTTGAATGTTTGTCAAAAGTACAGTCAATTCTCATTGAAACAAAACTTGTACTGAATTCATTTCCTCATACTATGAATGTTCTGCATGGTCCCAGACAGGTTTACAGTCTTATTGTAAATCACTCAATAAATATTGCACCACTGTCCCAGACAAGAAAGATGTTGCTGCAGATTTCAACATTCCTGCGAACACTTTCTCAACCATTCTGAAAAACCACTATCAATATACTGCAGTCTGAATCTGGAATCACTATGAGACACACCCTGAGGAATGAGCACCTTGGCTGGGACATGCACATTTCAACTGCAGTTCATTTGCTATGTATACTTTTAAAAGCTCCCACAACCATATTGTCAATAAAATGCACAGTACTGTAACTTCAATACAAACTCACAGGATGCATAATGCTTTAGACCCCGATAATCAGAGTTACTGATGAGACACATTGTTTCGCTGGTCCCTTGTTTGTATTGATGAGAGTTGACTATCTTTTTATCATTGCTGCATGTATCCTGTTTAAGACAGACACTGAGTCTGAGTGATTCGTGTCTTCACTTCAGTTTAAATGTTGCAGTTCCCTTGTCTACTGGTCCGGCTTTGTTTATTTACCATGTTGATGTTTTTCTCAATCAGAATGTGCTTTTATAATACTATAGATAGTTTGTTAAGAGTGTCTGTGTTCCCCAGTGTCCCAGTCCCCAGGGTTAGGTGTTCCCAGTGTCCCAGTCCCCAGCATTAGTGTACCCCAGTGTCTCAGTCCCCAGGGTTAGTGTACCCCAGTGTCCCAGTCCCCAGGGTTAGTGTTCCCCAGTGTCCCAGTCCCCAGCATTAGTGTACCCCAGTGTCTCAGTCCCCAGGGTTAGTGTACCCCAGTGTCCCAGTCCCCAGGGATAGTGTACCCCAGTGTCCCAGTCCCAGGGTTAGTGTTCCCCCCAGTGTACCAGTCCCAGGGTTAGTGTACCCCAGTGTCCCAGTCCCCAGTTTAGTGTACCCAGTGTCCCAGTCCCAGGGTTAGTGTTCCCAGTGTCCCAGTCCCCAGGGTTAGTGTACCCCAGTGTACCAGTCCCCAGGGTTAGTGTACCCCAGTGTCCCAGTCCCCAGGGTGAGAGAGGAGAGGAGAGGAGAGGAGCGGGAGGGTTGAGAGAGGAGAGGAGAGGAAAGGGAGGGTTGAGAGAGGAGGACTGGGAGGGGTGAGAGGGACTAGAGGGAGGTTGAGAGAGGAGAGGAAAGGGAGGGGTGAGAGAGGAGAGGAGAGGAAAGGGAGGGGTGAGAGAGGACTAGATGGAGGGTTGAGAGGAGAGGAAAGGGAGGGGTGAGAGGAGAGGAGAGGGAGGGGTTAGGGTTTGCATCTCCTGATTGTCGTACACGCGTGTGGTTGAATGTGACTGATTTCTGTAAATCGCTTTCATTGAAATGCTTGAGTTGTGCATATTAGATTTTTTGTGAGGGGATAAGTTTAATTTTCAAGGCTTTTCTTTTTTTAGTATTAAGGTTTTGGTCTCTTATTGAGTGCAGTGCCGTTCCAGTGGGGAAGCAGCCTCCTCATGATAAGACACCCCGGGGGACCAGGTGGGGCAGATAGACAGACAGACAGACAGA
Source organism: Huso huso (assembly GCA_036884735.1). Lineage (NCBI taxonomy): Eukaryota > Metazoa > Chordata > Actinopteri > Acipenseriformes > Acipenseridae > Huso > Huso huso. The sequence continues at coordinate 9,635,329 of CM072698.1, read as the reverse complement.
CAGACAGACAAACAGACAGCGGCTGCTTCACCAGCCTTTCATTCCTGCCTTTCACCTGCAGGGGCCTGGGGTTAAATCCAGCTGCTCTGTGTGAGTGATGATCCCAACAAGTCAACCCCAGTGGAGCACAGAACACAATCCAGCCGTGTCAGTCTGTGCTTGAGAGAGGCCCAGGACTGAATGAGAGGGAGGTGGGGGAGGGGTCCCGGTTCAGGATTGAGGGTCTCTCTCTCTCTCCACAGAGCCTGCTAGCCCTCTGTTAAAATGCATTGAAAATTTGTAATCTGAGGCACTTAAATGATTGGAATAAAGCTATTGAGACTGCAGTTGTCTTTTGGTGTTTCTTTTATTTTAAACTATGTCCTGCCCGTGCTGCAGCCTGTCCCGTGCACGGCTCTGATAGGAAACATGTTTGTGTGAGTGGCTGCATGAGAAGCTGAAGCAGCACCACGTTCACAGATCTGCACAGTTACTGTCACTGTGGCAATGTTGCAGCTCTGATCAGCACCACATTCACAGATCTGCACAGTTACTGTCATCGGCAATGCTGCAGCCCTGATCAGCACTTACATTCACAGATCTGCTCAGTTACCGTCACTGTGGCAATGCTGCAGCTCTGATCAGCACTACATTCACAGATCTGCTCAGTTACTGTCACTGTCGGCAATGCTGCTGCAGCTCCCTGATCAGCACCAAATTCCACAGATCTCCACAGTTACTGTCACTGTGGCAATGCTGCAGCACTGATCAGCACCACGTTCACAGATCTGCACAGTTACTGTCACTGCAGCCCTGATGGCAATGCTGCAGCCCTGATCAGCACCACATTCACAGATCTGCTCAGTTACTATCAGCAATGCTACCCCTGATCAGCACCACATTCACAGATCTGTTTCAAAGTTACTTTCACTGTGGCAATGCTGCACCCCCTGATCAGCAGATCTGCTCAGTCACTGTCACTGTGGCAATGCTGCAGCCCTCAGTTACAGATTTCAGTTACTGGCAATGCTGCAGCCCTGATCAGCACCACATTCACAGATCTGCTCAGTTACTGTCACTGTGGCAATGCTGCAGCCTGATCAGCACCACATTCACAGATCTGCTCAGTTACTGTCACTGGCAATGCTGCAGCCCTGATTAGCACCACATTCACAGACCTGCTCAGTTACTGTCACTGGCAATGCTGCAGCTCTGATCAGCACCACATTCACAGATCTGCTCAGTTACTGTCACTGTGTAATGCTGCAGCACTGGACCACATCCACATTCACAGATCTGCTCAGTTATGTCACTGTGGCAATCTGCAGCCCTGATCAGTTATTGTGATCTGGCAATGTGACTGGCAATGCTGCACCCTGATCAGCACCACATTCAAAGATCTGCTCAGTTACTGTCACTGTGGCAATGCTGCAGCACTGGGACCAGCACCACATTCACAGTTACTGTCACTGTGGGCAATGCAGCCCTGATCAGCACCACATTCACAGATCTGCTCAGTTAATGTGACTGGCAATGCTGCACCCCTGATCAGCAGCACACATTCACAGATCTGCTCAGTTACTGTCACTGTGGCAATGCTGCAGCCCCTGATCAGCACCACATTCACAGATCTCTCAGTTACCGTCACTGTGGCAATGCTGCAGCCTGATCAGCACCACATTCACAGATCTGCTCAGTTACTGTGACGGCAATGCTGCAACTCTGATCAGCACCACATTCACAGATCTGCTCAGTTACTGTCACTGGTGGCAATGCTGCAGCCCTGATCAGCACCACATTCACAGATCTGCTCAGTTACTGTCACTGGCAATGCTGCAGCCCTAGTCAGCACCACATTCACAGATCTGCTCAGTTACTGTCACTGGCAATGCTGCAGCTCTGATTAGCACCACATTCACAGACCTGCACAGTTACTGTCACTGTGGTAATGCTGCAGCCCTGATCAGCACCACATTCAGAGATCTGCACAGATCTGCTCTGTGGTAATGTTACTGTCACTTGCAATGCTGCAGCCCTGATCAGCACCACATTCACAGATCTGCTCAGTCACTGTCATTGGCAATGCTGCAGCTCTGATCAGCACCACATTCACAGATCTGCTCAGTTACTGTCACTGTGGCAATGCTGCAGCCCTGATCAGCACCACATTCACAGATCTGCTCAGTTACTGTCACTGGCAATGCTGCAGCTCTGATCAGCACCACATTCACAGATCTGCTCAGTTAATGTGACTGGCAATGCTGCAGCCCTGATCAGCACCACATTCACAGATCTGCTCAGTTACTGTCACTGGCAATGCTGCAGCACTGATCAGCACCACATTCACAGATCTGCTCAGTTAATGTCACTGTGGCAATGTTGCAGCCCTGATCAGCACCACATTCACAGATCTGCTCAGTTACTGTCACTGTGGCAATGCTGCAGCTCTTATCAGCACCACATTCACAGATCTGCTCAGTTACTGTCACTGTGGTAATGCTGCACCCCTGATCAGCACCACATTCACAGATCTGCTCAGTTACTGTCACTGTGGCAATGCTGCAGCCCTGATCAGCACCACATTCACAGATCTGCTCAGTTACTGTCACTGGCAATGCTGCAGCTCTGATCAGCACCACATTCACAGATCTACTCAGTTACTGTCACTGGCAATGCGGCAGCCCTGATCAGCACCACATTCACAGATCTGCTCAGTTACTGTCACTGGCAATGCTGCAGCTCTGATCAGCACCACATTCACAGATCTGCTCAGTTACTGTCACTGTGGCAATGCTGCATCCCTGATCAGCACCACATTCACAGGTCTGCTCAGTTACTGTCACTGTGGCAATGCTGCAGCTCTGATCAGCACCACAATCACAGATCTGCTCAGTTACTGTGACTTGCAATGCTGCAGCCCTGATCAGCACCACATTCACAGATCTGCTCAGTTACTGTCACTGTGGCAATGCTGCAGCCCTGATCAGCACCACATTCACAGATCTACTCAGTTACTGTCACTGGCAATGCTGCAGCCCTAGTCAGCACCACATTCACAGATCTGCTCAGTTACTGTCACTGGCAATGCTGCAGCTCTGATCAGCACCACATTCACAGACCTGCACAGTTACTGTCACTGTGGTAATGCTGCAGCTCTGATCAGCACCACATTCACAGATCTGCTCAGTTACTGTCACTTGCAATGCTGCAGCCCTGATCAGCACCACATTCACAGATCTGCTCAGTCACTGTCATTGGCAGTGCTGCAGCTCTGATCAGCACCACATTCACAGATCTGCTCAGTTACTGTCACTCTGGCAATGCTGCAGCCCTGATCAACACCACATTCACAGATCTGCTCAGTTACTGTCACTGGCAATGCTGCAGCCCTGATCAGCACCACATTCACAGATCTGCTCAGTCACTGTCATTGGCAATGCTGCAGCTCTGATCAGCACCACATTCACAGATCTGCTCAGTTACTGTCACTGTGGCAATGCTGCAGCCCTGATCAACACCACATTCACAGATCTGCTCAGTTACTGTCACTTGCAATGCTGCAGCCCTGATCAGCACCACATTCACAGATCTGCTCAGTTACTGTCATTGGCAATGCTGCAGCTCTGATCAGCACCACATTCACAGATCTGCTCAGTTACTGTCACTGTGGCAATGCTGCACCCCTGATCAGCACCACATTCACAGATCTGCTCAGTTACTGTCACTGTGGTAATGCTGCAGCTCTGATCAGCACCACATTCACAGATCTGCTCAGTTACTGTCACTGTGGCAATGCTGCAGCCCTGATCAGCACCACATTCACAGATCTGCTCAGTTACTGTCACTGGCAATGCTGCAGCTCTGATCAGCACCACATTCACAGATCTGCTCAGTTACTGTCACTCTGGCAATGCTGCAGCCCTGGTCAGCACCACATTCACAGATCTTCTCAGTTACTGTCACTGTGGCAATGCTGCAGCACTGATCAGCACCACATTCACAGATCTGCTCAGTTACTGTCACTGTGGCAATGCTGCATCCCTGATCAGCACCACATTCACAGATCTGCTCAGTTACTGTCACTGGCAATGCTGCAGCTCTGATCAGCACCACATTCACAGATCTGCTCAGTTACTGTCACTGGCAATGCTGCAGCCCTGATCAGCACCACATTCACAGATCTGCTCAGTTACTGTCACTGTGGCAATGCTGCAGCACTGATCAGCACCACATTCACAGATCTGCTCAGTTACTGTCACTGTGGCAATGCTGCAGCCCTGATCAGCACCATTCACAGATCTGCTCAGTTACTGTCACTGTGGCAATGCTGCAGCTCTGATCAGCACCACATTCACAGATCTGCTCAGTTACTGTCACTGTGGCAATGCTGCAGCCCTGATCAGCACCACATTCACAGATCTGCTCAGTCACTGTCATTGGCAATGCTGCAGCCCTGATCAGCACCACATTCACAGATCTGCTCAGTTACTGTCACTGGCAATGCTGCAGCCCTGATCAGCACCACATTCACAGATCTGCTAGGTTACTGTCACTGTGGAAATGCTGCAGCCCTGATCAGCACCACATTCACAGATCTGCTCAGTTACTGTCACTGTGGCAATGCTGCAGCTCTGATCAGCACCACATTCACAGATCTGCTCAGTAGTGTCACTGTTGCAATGCTGCAGCATTGATCAGCACCACATTCACAGATCTGCTCAGTTACTGTCACTGTTGCAATGCTGCAGCATTGATCAGCACCACATTCACAGATCTGCTCAGTAGTGTCACTGTTGCAATGCTGCAGCACTGATCAGCACCACATTCACAGATCTGCTCAGTTACTGTCACTGTGGCAATGCTGCAGCTCTGATCAGCACCACATTCACAGATCTGCTCAGTTACTGTCACTGTGGCAATGCTGCAGCTCTTATCAGCACCACATTCACAGATCTGCTCAGTTACTGTCACTGGCAATGCTGCAGCCCTGATCAGCACACATTCACAGATCTGCTCAGTTACTGTCACTGTGGCAATGCTGCAGCTCTGATCAGCACCACATTCACAGATCTGCTCAGTTACTGTCACTGGCAATGCTGCAGCCCTGATCAGCACCACATTCACAGATCTGCTCAGTTACTGTCACTGTGGCAATGCTGCAGCTCTGATCAGCACCATATTCACAGATCTGCTCAGTTACTGTCACTGGCAATGCTGCAGCCCTGATCAGCACCACATTCACAGATCTGCTCAGTTACTGTCACTGTGGCAATGCTGCAACCCTGATCAGCACCACATTCACAGAGCTGCTCAGTTACTGTCACTGTGGCAATGCTGCAGCCCTGATCAGCACCACATTCACATATCTGCTCAGTTACTGTCACTGTGGAAATGCTGCAGCACTGATCAGCACCATATTCACAGATCTGCGCAGTTACTGTCACTGTGGCAATGCTGCAGCTCTGATCAGCACCACATTCAACTCAGCTTTTAATACAGTGCGGAGACAGAGCTGGGGTTTTGACTTGAGTTCTCATTGTCAACATCCCTATGTCAAGTATTTATTACACTATGTAACACAATTTTTGTTCCTGGGTAGTAAGTATTATTTACAATTGCTTATGCCTCAAAAGTATAGAAAATGGCTATTATTTACAAAACTTTGCTTTTTTGTCACCAGACAGTATTATTTTGAAATTTACCTATTTCCAATGAGAAAAGCTTAATTTGTGTCTTTTCATTCACATAAAGTTAGAAAAAAACAACATATGAATCCAAATTAACATGTATTTATACTAAAGTAATACAAAAATGACTACAAAAGATTTAGAAGTGAGTAGTTTTTAAGATTTCTGATTATACTGTAAATCACTTTCACGAATCAGCCCCCCAAATGTAGTCTCCCATCATGTTCTCGTTATACTGTCCTTGGTAGCGGTGTTCAAAGTCCAGTATATCCTGGTGGAGCGCTTGCCTTGCTCCTCGATGAGGCTCCATGTTCTCCTTGAATTTATCAAGATGAGCATCAAAGGATATGGACTTTGAGGGACATCCCACAGCCCATTGTGCCGTGGTTCTTCACCAGAGTCTCAACCAGCTCCACATAGTTTTCGGCCTTGGATTGCCCAGGAAGCCCTGAACCACTGCGACAAAAGATGTTCCAACCGCTTTCTCCTTACTAGTGAGCTTCTTGGGGAATTCATTGCACTCCAGGATCTTCTTTATCTGTGGTCCGGCCAAGACACCGGCTTTGACCTTTGCCTCAGACAGCTTAGGGAAGAAGTCTTGAAGGTACTTGAAGGCTGCCGACTCTTATCTAGAGCTCTGACAAATTGTTTCATAAGGCCCAATTTGATGTGCAGTGGTGGCATCAGCACCTTCCGGGGTCCACCAGTGGCTCCCACTTGACGTTGTTCCCCCCCAGAGAACTCGGTCCGCTGTGGCCAGTCCCGCCTGTGGTAGATGCCTTGGTGTCCCTGCTGTCCCAAAGGCTAAAAGATAGCAGGGGAAACTTGGTAAACCGCCTTGGAGACCCATCAGAATGCCACCATTGCAGCCTCTTGATGCCATCTCAGAAGAATGCAGATATGTATCTACTTAGGCAGCTGGAACTAAACTGAACAGGTGGGCTTAAGGCCCCTGTATTTAAACTACTATTTATATTACTGGAAAGTTCTAGAAAGTTCTAGAGGTTACTCCAAGTTTACTCAGCACTGAATCTATCTGGAATGTTCTGGAAAATAGGTAAATTTCAAAATATCACTGTCCTGGTCACAAAAGCAAAGTTTGTGGGGAATAATAGCCATGTTCTATACTTTTGAGGCATAAGCAATTAGGAAATAACACTTACTACCCAGGAACCAAAAAAAAAAGAAAAATTTGTTACACGGTGTTATTTATTGCATTTATATAGCGCTTTTTATACACAAGTATCGCAAAGCACTGTACAGCACATAGCAGAAAAAAACAACAAACCACAATACATTTGTATAGCATGTCACACATGCAACTGCCACAGTCAGGCCATTAAAATACAGATTTAAATAACAGGATACACATCATAATACAAAAGAAGCCATTTTAAAGTTACATTAAAACCCACTAAGATAAGAAAGCCATTTTATAAAAGTGTGTTTTTAGTCTTGAAAACTGTAACAGTCCCAGCTTCTCTGACTAACAAAGGCAGAGCATTCCATAATTTAGGAGCTCTACAAGACAAAAACGTTTTTGACACAAACACACACAGGCACAAACACAGACACAGACACAGACACAAACACAGACAAAGACACAGACACAAACACAGACACAAACACAAGCACAGACACAAACACAAACACAGACACATGCACAGACAAAGACACAGACACAAACACAAACACAAACACAGACACAAACACAAACACAGACACAGACACAGACACAGACACAAATACAAGCACAGACACAAATACAAACACAATCACAGACACAGACACAAGCACAGACACAGACACAAACACAAACACAAACACAAACACAGACACAGACAAAGACACAAACACAGACACAAACACAAACACAGACACAAACACAGACACAAACACAAGCACAGACACAAACACAAACACAGACACAGACACAAACACAAACACAAACACAGACACAGACACAGACACAAACACAAACACAGACACAGACACATACACAAACACATACACAGACACAGACACAAGCACAGACACAGACACAAACACAAACACAGACACAGACACAAACACAGACACAAACACAAACACAGACACAAGCACAGACACAGACACAAACACAAACACAGACACAGACACAGACACAAACACAGACACAGACACAGACACAGACACAAACACAAGCACAGACACAGACTCAGACACAGACACAAACACAGACACAAACACAAACACAGACACAGACACAGACACAAACACAAACACAGACACAGGCACAGACACAGACACAAACACAAACACAGACACAAACACAAACACAAACACAGACACAGACACAAGCACAGACACAAACACAAACACAAACACAAACACAGACACAGACACAAACACAAGCACAGACACAGACACAGACTCAGACACAGACACAAACACAGACACAAACACAGACACAAACACAAACACAGACACAGACACAGACACAAACACAAGCACAGACACAGACTCAGACACAGACACAAACACAGACACAAACACAAACACAGACACAGACACATACACAAACACAGACACAAACACAGACACAAACACAGACACAGACACAAGCACAGACACAGACTCAGACACAGACACAAACACAGACACAAACACAGACACAAACACAAACACAGACACAGACACAGACACAAACACAGACACAGGCACAAACACAGACACAGACACAAACACAGACACAGACACAAACACAAACACAAACACAAACACAGACACCAATTCAAACACAGACACAGACACAAGCACAGACACAAACACAAACACAAACACAGACACAGACACAAGCACAGACACAAACACAAACACAAACACAAACACAAACACAGACACAGACACAAGCACAGACAGCACAGACACAAACACAGACACAGACACAGACACAGACACAAGCACAGACACAGACACAAACACAGACACAAACACAAAAACAAACACAAGCACAGACACAAACACAAGCACAGACACAAACACAGACACAGACACAAACACAAACACAAACACAGACACAGACACAAACACAAACACAAGCACAGACACAAACACAGACACAGACACAAACACAAGCACAGACACAAACACAAGCACAAACACAGACACAGACACAAGCACAGACACAAGCACAGACACAAGCACAGACACAGACACAAACACAGACACAGACACAAACACAAACACAGACACAGACACAAACACAAACACAGACACAGACACAAAGCACAGACACAGACACAAACACAGACACAGACACAAACACAGACACAAACACAAACACAAACACAAGCACAGACACAAACACAAGCACAGACACAAACACAGACACAGACACAGACACAAGCACAGACACAAACACAGACACAAACACAGACACAGACACAGACACAGACACAAGCACAGACACAGACACAGACACAAACACAGACACAGACACAAACACAAACACAGACACAAGCACAGACACAAACACAAGCACAGACACAAACACAGACACAGACACAAGCACAGACACAAACACAGACACAGACACAGACACAGACACAAACACAAACACAAACACAAACACAGACACAAACACAAACACAAACACAGACACAGACACAAGCACAGACACAGACACAAACACAAGCACAAACATAAACACAAACACAGACACAGACACAAACACAAGCACAGACACAAACACAAACACAAACACAAACACAGACACAGACACAAGCACAGACACAGACACAAACACAAGCACAAACACAAACACAAGCACAGACACAAACACAAACACAAGCACAGACACAGACACAGACACAAACACAGACACAGACACAGACACAAACACAGACAAAGACACAGACACAAACACAGACACAAACACAAGCACAGACACAAACACAAACACAAACACAGACACAGGCACAGACAAAGACACAGACACAAACACAAACACAGACACAAACACAAACACAGACACAGACACAGACACAAATACAAGCACAGACACAAATACAAACACAATCACAGACACAGACACAAGCACAGACACAGACACAAGCACAGACACAAACACAAACACAGACACAGACAAAGACACAAACACAGACACAAACACAAACACAAACACAAACACAGACACAAACACAAGCACAGACACAAACACAAACACAGACACAGACACAAACACAAACACAAGCACAGACACAGACACAGACACAGACACAAACACAAACACAGACACAAACACAGACACAAACACAAACACAGACACAAGCACAGACACAGACACAGACACAAACACAAACACAGACACAGACACAGACACAAATACAAACACAAGCACAGACACAGACACAAACACAGACACAGACACAGACACAGACACAAACACAAGCACAAACACAAACACAAACACAGACACATACACAAACACAGACACAGACACAGACACAAACACAGACACAGACACAAACACAAACACAGACACAGACACAAACACAGACACAAACACAAACACAGACACAAGCACAGACACAGACACAAACACAAACACAGACACAGACACAAGCACAGACACAGACACAGACACAGACACAGACACAGACACAGACCTGAAAAAAACAACACAGACATGACTCAGACACAGACACAAACACAGACACAAACACAGACACAGACACAAACACAGACACAGACACAGACACAAACACAAACACAGACACAGGCACAGACACAGACACAAACACAAACACAGACACAAACACAAACACAAACACAGACACAGACACAAGCACAGACACAAACACAAACACAAACACAGACACAGACACAAACACAAGCACAGACACAGACACAGACTCAGACACAAACACAGACACAAACACAGACACAAACACAAACACAGACACAGACACAGACACAGACACAGACACAAACACAAGCACAGACACAGACTCAGACACAGACACAAACACAGACACAAACACAGACACAGACACAAACACAGACACAAACACAGACACAGACACAGACACAGACACAAGCACAGGCACAGACTCAGACACAGACACAAACACAGACACAAACACAGACACAAACACAAACACAGACACAGACACAGACACAAACACAAACACAGACACAAACACAGACACAAACACAAACACAGACACAGACACAAACACAAACACAAACACAAACACAGACACCAATTCAAACACAGACACAGACACACACACACACACACACACACAAGTCCACAGTGCGTGCTCGCGTGCTTGTAGTGAATATACAGTCCTTAATGAAACAAAGTGCAGTGATGTTGTCCGGTTGGTGCTGGCCTTTAGCGGCAGCTCCGGATCGTGTTAGCCGTCTAAACAATAACAAACAGTATTTTCAGACAAGACAAAACAAACAGAACACTCACGATACGTTTCCCCTTCCGGGTCATTCCTTAACCATAACTGAGGGAACAGATTATGTTGCTTCGACCCCTGTTTGTCCCGTCACTCATGACCCCTTGGTAAACTCCTCCAATCCGCGGCTGCCACATCATTTCCCTTCCGGGTCGATGAGTTAATGCACCAAAGCTCCGTTTCTTTCTAGATGACCGACTTCCTTTTAACCCTCGGAATGAAGTGTCAGGCCATGTAGTCCAGGGTACTCTGTTCCTGTTACTTAGCACCCTCACAGGTCGGGAGGGAGATTTACCACCAAGAATCATTGTCTTTCTGTCACATATCCAACCACTATCCACCGCTATTACTGTATCAATTTCAGTATCACCAGAGATATTGAAATTGAAGAAGGAATCTATGAAAAAGACCTAGGAGTTTATGTTGACTCAGAAATTTCTTCATCTAGACAATGTGGGGAAGCTATAAAAAAAAGGCCAACAAGATGCTTGGATATATTGTGAGAAGTGTTGAATTTAAATCAAGGGAAGTAATGTTAAAACTTTACAATGCATTAGTAAGACCTAATCTAGAATATCGTGTTCCGTTCTGGTCACCTCATTACAAAAAGGATATTGCTGCTCTAAAAGAGTTCAAAGAAGAGCAACCAGAATTATCCCGGGTTTAAAAGGTATGTCGTATGCCCTGGCTCTGGCTAACCATCTCCTGGGAGTGGTGAACCTCCTCTTGAGGGAGGGTCCTCACCTGTCAGAATGGCGACTGCACCCTCAGGTGGTGAGGCATATTTGGGAACGCTTCGGGGAAGCCCTGGTTGATCTCTTTGCCACAGCAGAGATGAACCATTGCCCCCTGTAGTTCTCCCTCCGCAGCTGCGGAGGTCCACTAGGCATTGACCAGGTGGCCCAGGAGAATCTTGTTTTCGAACCTCTGTCAGTTGCTGCAGGGCCAGTCCTGGGAGATCCTGATGCGCATGGATCTCCTCAGCCAGGTGAGAGGCATCCCCTGGCACCAGAACCGGACAGACTCCAACTGTGGGTCTGGCCCCTGAACGAGACTGTCTGTCCGCCTTAGGGCTCTCAGACACAGTAGTCGGTACACTGCACAACGCTAGGGCTTCTTCCACGAGAGCATTGTATGCCTACAAGTGGAAATATTTTCAAAACTGGTGCATGGCTGGAAGCCATGATCCCATGTATTGCCCTATAGCAGTTATTTTACAGTTTCTGCAAGATCTGCTAGAGGTGAGTAAATCCCCCTCTATGTTGAAAGTTTACCTAGCAGCCATATCTGCTTGCCATGTTCCCATTGACTCAGTATCCCCGGGCGCTCATATTCTGGTGACCCGTTTTCTAAAGGGTGCTCGGCGGTTACGTCCTCCTATAAAGGACGTCCTCCCCGAATGGAGTCTGGACATGGTACTGGAGGCTCTCACGAAGGCCCCGTTTGAGCCCATAGATACCATACAGCTGAAATATCTCTCTATGAAGACAGCCTTTCTGTTAGCTATCACCTCCGCTTAAGCAGGTCAGTGAGCTACAGGCACTGTCTGTGCACAGTTCCTGTATGTGTGTTTGGGATGATGGAAATGGTATCGTTGTGCATGAACCCTGCTTTCTTCCCTAAGGTGATTACAGCTTTTCACTTGAAGCAGTCAGTGGAACCAGAGGCTTTCCATCCCCTCCTTTCGCGGAGGAGACGGATAGGAGATTGAATTCCCACTTCCCCTGTCGACTGTCCCATTTGGATTGTGGACACAGTCTCACGCGATACTAATGCTGTCCCTACCCCACCTGGGAGGAGGGCCACACACTCTACCAGAGGTGTGGCTACGTCATAGGCCCTCTTCAGAGGTGCCTTGTTGACCGATATATGAACTGCGGCTAGCTGGACTACCCTGCATACGTTTACCAGGTTCTACCGACTCAATGTCGTAGATCCCTCTATGTCTTCTATAAATAGAATTAACACATTACCACATAAAGTGGAATGAAACCTGCTGAATAATGTTAGGTTAACATATTGAATTACACACCGCTTTGTAGTCTTCCATATACGGACACAAATGTGACATTTCAAAATCTAACATGAAATACTGTACTACTATTATGGCTTCCGGTAGACGTTTGCAATATCGTTTTGTAGTTTCTTTGATAAATAAAATATATATTATGTTCATATATTTTGTTTTACTTTTTTTTATTTAATTATGTCTCGATCCTAAAATTCTAGGTGCTGCAAAACCTTTGGCCAGAGTGTTTTTTAAAACTGAATCAGAAAAGGAGCGCAAAAAAAAAAATTGAAAGTTTCTAGAGATATTTGTATTTTGCCCCAGTGGCAAAAAAGTCCTGGCTACGCCAGTGGAAACACTTCTGTAAACCAAATCGGCTTTGTGCTTTTGGCCCTCCTGCCCGGAGACTGATGATGCTGCGCATCCTATTGGCTGAGAGCCGTCATAATTGGACAGAACCGCGAAGAGCTGTTCAGTGTGTAACTGTGTGTGTACCGAGGCTGATCCAGTAGGACTGTTCTGAAATCTACTCATTATCCACGGAAATCGAGTTTATTTTGTATTACTGTGATGTCTGAAGAGTAGCGGAGATGTTGAGGGCGGTTGTGCTGGGGATCCTGTGCTGCGTTCATGCTGGGTCTGTTGCAGGTGAGTTTACAATCCTACCTTTTTCAAGTTACTGTTTTGTAATAGTAAACCCACACAATTGGGCAGGTGCTTCAACATAAAATGTAGAATATTTACACAATGCTGAAGTTGGCTTCTTATTCGCATCCCGCAAATGTAACACAAATTGAATAAGTAGCTGGGGTATTTCAGGGGTTAAATCGCTTTGGGCCCCTTATTGCAAAGCTGATTCTCACACAGGTAGAACCCCTCTACAGCCCCCATGTGTATTTATCCAGGCCCAAAATGGATTTGATACAAAAACGCTGGGCAAACATGGCACAGATAGCAAGTTAGCATGGTGTCTGGTGCAGTATTTCAAAGTAGATATCCAGTGGAAGTCTGTACGTGATCCATATGTATTCTTCCTGTAGAATTTGTTTGTCTTTTTTATCTTGTCTGATAATCCGTTTTTAAGAAATGCAACCTTAGTGCTTTTCCCATTTAAGTGCACTGCTGTGCAGAAGTCTTAGACATGTCCCATGTAAGTACACTGCTGTGCACAAGTCTTAGACATGTCCCATGTAAGTACACTGCTGTGCACAAGTCTTAGACATGTCCCATGGGTACACTGCTGTGCACAAGTCTTAGACATGTCCCATGTAAGTACACTGCTGTGCACAAGTCTTAGACATGTCCCATGTGGGCACACTGCTGTGCACAAGTCTTAGACATGTCCCATGGGCACACTGCTGTGCACAAGTCTTAGACATGTCCCATGGGGTACACTGCTGTGCAGAAGTCTTAGACATGTCCCATGTGGGGCACACTGCTGTGCACAAGTCTTAGACATGTCCCATAATGGGCACACTGCTGTGCACAAGTCTTAGACATGTCCCATGTAAGTACACTGCTGTGCACAAGTCTTAGACATGTCCCATGTAAAGTACACTGCTGTGCACAAGTCTTAGACATGTCCCATGTAAAGTACACTGCTGTGCACAAGTCTTAGACATGTCCCATGGGCACACTGCTGTGCACAAGTCTTAGACATGTCCCATGTAAGCACACTGCTGTGCACAAGTCTTAGACATGTCCCATGTAAGTACACTGCTGTGCACAAGTCTTAGACATGTCCCATGTAAATTACACTGCTGTGCACAAGTCTTAGACATGTCCCATGTAAGTACACTGCTGTGCACAAGTCTTAGACATGTCCCATGTAAGTTACACTGCTGTGCACAAGTCTTAGACATGTCCCATGTAAGTACACTGTGCACAAGTCTTAGACATGTCCCATGTAAGCACACTGCTGTGCACAAGTCTTAGACATGTCCCATGTAAGTACACTGCTGTGCACAAGTCTTAGACATGTCCCATGTTTTTACACTGCTGTGCACAAGTCTTAGACATGTCCCATGTAAATTACACTGCTGTGCAGAAGTCTTAGACATGTCCCATGTAAGTACACTGCTGTGCACAAGTCTTAGACATGTCCCATGTAAGTACACTGCTGTGCACAAGTCTTAGACATGTCCCATGTAAGTACACTGCTGTGCAGCAAGTCTTAGACATGTCCCATGTAAGTACACTGCTGTGCACAAGTCTTAGACATGTCCCATGGGTACACTGCTGTGCACAAGTCTTAGACATGTCCCATGTAAGTACACTGCTGTGCAGAAGTCTTAGACAGTACACACGCAGAGATCTCCAAGTGCCAGAGACATGCAGGCCTTGCAGATATGTTTACATCTCCAACTCCTGAAAGCTTAGTATAATAAATTATTTCCATAATGAAATTCTCAATTAAATCATTAGTAAAAAAAAAAAAAGCTTTATTGGTCCCACAGGCGGCACGTATAAGAGGCTTGGGGGGGCTAAGCCTCCACAAAATAAATTGCCCAAACCCTCACAAGAAATTTTTCTGACTAACTGTAAGAGGGCCAGGAGCCCTGTACAGGAAAAGTGGGCAGGGCAACGCCCTGCTGTTTAAATATAGTATTTATTTATAGAACGGGGTCTCCCCTCCGCCCCTGTGTCTTATTTGTGTTATTTTGTATTTGTTTGTTTTATGATTTATGTATTTATATATGACGGTGAAGCCGTATGTTTTGTCTTTGTTTTTTTTTTAAAAAAACGTGTTCTGGCAGAGGCTCTTAGATTAGGGCTCATCCTCTGCCAGGAGTAATTAAAACCTCATTGCAGGAGGTGGCCATCTCACAATTAATTAAATGATGAATGTGTTTGCTAAATCAGGAGATGGTCACCTGCATATAAACCTGCAGCTCTCTGCACTCGTGGTGGGTTGTTCAGAGGAGAGAACGGAGCGAGAGAAAATTAATTAATTAATTAATTAATTAATTAATTAATTAATTAATTAATTAATTAATTTAAAGCCAAGATTCTAGGAACAGTGACAGTAACGGCCCAGCCTGACCTGGGATCGTATTATTATTTGTGTTCCAGATTTGTTTTTTGGTTTAATCAGTTATTTCGCTCTGTGAGCACTGTGTGTTTTGTGTTTAAACCTTTATTTTATTTTGTTGTTTAAAAATAAACAGTTGACGTCTTCTTTACTGCAGTATCTGTGTTTTTTCTTTCCTGACTCTGGCCTGACGTTACCACTTAGAACACTGTTTGTGGTTCCAGATTATGAATGTTTCTGAAGTTTTTGTCTTTAGATTTTTCCCGTCCTTCACTTCAATTTCAGTGTCTTTTGAACTTCTGAAAAAGTGTCTGCAAGGAGAGCAGAAAGCCACATCTGCCTCCTTACTGCACTCTAAATATGAAAACGTATTTTAATATTCTGATGAAAATGAATGGTTTTGCTTTACCAAAGACAGTTTTCGGATACACAGGTAAACCAGGCTGTAGACGGTCCTGTTGCAGTATCACCAAGGTCCAAAATACAGGATTTAGTTGCATTTCAATGTCATTCGGGGGAGGATGTTTATACAGACAGATGTCGTCGTGCAGATTATTTTTTTGTGGCTTGGAAAAAAAAACAGCCATGACCTTTTACCTTTGACCATCCTGCATGAATGCAGACACATCTTATGTGGTGGTCTGACTTCATGTGTGCATCTAGAGTATCCTGCCTGTAATTACTACAAGGAACCTCAATACATTGTCTCTCAGATGTGTCTTTTGCCCGGTTGTCTGCGCTGCCTGCAGAATCGCAGAACATTCATAAAGGTGACAACAAGTCAGTAAACCTCCAGGCTGTGTTTCAAACAAACACTCCTGTCTTTGATATGTAACAAGTTTGATTTGCCTTACATTGACACTTCAACACACAAATCTTAATTCATGCAACCAGAACTGAAAATGGATCATTGGAGGAAATGTCTAAATTCACATTGTATACTCGTTAGTTACACAAAGCATTTCTTTTAGAGTTACAAATCAATCAACCTATTATTTATTTTTTTAAAGGTTGTAAACATACCATGGTCAGTGTTGTGCAGCCAGGGGCTGTACTGGGGTCCTTTACCCATCCTCATTCCATCCCGAGAGGTGATGTTTACTGTGAGACTCGCTCCTTGCTAAAACCATGCTGACTGTCTCCCAGGAAACTGTTACCATATAGGTAATTAGTGGATGCTGATACATCGTGGAGGAGCTACATTTAAAACTCTGATAGTGAATCTTGCTACAGGCTACATAATGTCCTTTTGAAACATTTGCAGAGCAATGCCTTTCCTTCTGCATGTAAACCATCATACTTGGGCACTTTTTAATGGCGTGGCAAGTGTGCGCAGTGCAGGACGAGGCTGAAGTTGGCTTCTTATTCGCCAGCTTCTTATTCGCAAGCTTTTAAGTGCATAAATATATTTGTCTATGTTGAAGAAGTAGCCTTAAATTTAATTGGTTAAATCACGTTGGACTATCGATTTCTCTGCAGGTACCTGAAAAGGGGCAACCCTCCTGCAAGTCCCACTTGTATTTAGCCCGACCCAACGTGGTTTACTGGGGAAGAACAGAGGGCAAACATGCCTCATATGCCAATTGCACAGTAGGGACTCAGTAGATTGCTAAACTGTGCGCACAGATTAGTCCAACATTTTTTTTTTTTCCTCAACCATGTCGTCTCTGGAGCTCCGTAAAGATCCACTGCTGTGGGGGAAAAATAACCAGACGCGCCTTACAAAACTAGCAAACTCGGCAACGAGCATGTTCAGTATCCCAGCAACCTCAGCAATGAGCATGTCCAGTATCCCAGCAACATCGGCAACTAGCATGTTCAGTATCCCAGCAACATCGGCAACAAGCATGTTCAGTATCCCAGCAACCTCAGCAACTAGCATGTCCAGTATCCCAGCAACCTCAGCAACTAGCATGTTCAGTATCCCAGCAACATCGGCAACTAGCATGTTCAGTATCCCAGCAACATCGGCAACAAGCATGTTCAGTATCCCAGCAACCTCAGCAACTAGCATGTCCAGTATCCCAGCAACCTCAGCAATGAGCATGTTCAGTATCCCAGCAACCTCGGCAACAAGCATGTTCAGTATCCCAGCAACCTCAGCAATGAGCATGTCCAGTATCCCAGCAACATCGGCAACTAGCATGTTCAGTATCCCAGCAACATCGGCAACAAGCATGTTCAGTATCCCAGCAACCTCAGCAACTAGCATGTCCAGTATCCCAGCAACCTCAGCAATGAGCATGTCCAGTATCCCAGCAACATCGGCAACTAGCATGTTCAGTATCCCAGCAACATCGGCAACAAGCATGTTCAGTATCCCAGCAACCTCAGCAACTAGCATGTCCAGTATCCCAGCAACCTCAGCAATGAGCATGTTCAGTATCCCAGCAACCTCGGCAACAAGCATGTTCAGTATCCCAGCAACCTCAGCAATGAGCATGTCCAGTATCCCAGCAACATCGGCAACTAGCATGTTCAGTATCCCAGCAACATCGGCAACAAGCATGTTCAGTATCCCAGCAACCTCGGCAACGAGCATGTTCAGTATCCCAGCAACATCGGCAACAAGCATGTTCAGTATCCCAGCAACCTCGGCAATGAGCATGTTCAGTATCCCAGCAACCTCGGCAACAAGCATGTCCAGTATCCCAGAAACATTGGCAACTAGCATGTTCAGTATCCCAGCAACATCGGCAACAAGCATGTTCAGTATCCCAGCAACCTCAGCAACTAGCATGTCCAGTATCCCAGCAACCTCAGCAATGAGCATGTTCAGTATCCCAGCAACCTCGGCAACAAGCATGTCCAGTATCCCAGAAACATCGGCAACTAGCATGTTCAGTATCCCAGCAACATCGGCAACAAGCATGTTCAGTATCCCAGCAACCTCGGCAACGAGCATGTTCAGTATCCCAGCAACATCGGCAACAAGCATGTTCAGTATCCCAGCAACCTCAGCAACTAGCATGTCCAGTATCCCAGCAACCTCAGCAACTAGCATGTCCAGTATCCCAGCAACCTCAGCAATGAGCATGTTCAGTATCCCAGCAACCTCGGCAACAAGCATGTCCAGTATCCCAGAAACATCGGCAACTAGCATGTTCAGTATCCCAGCAACATCGGCAACAAGCATGTTCAGTATCCCAGCAACCTCAGCAACTAGCATGTCCAGTATCCCAGCAACCTCAGCAATGAGCATGTTCAGTATCCCAGCAACCTCGGCAACAAGCATGTCCAGTATCCCAGAAACATCGGCAACTAGCATGTTCAGTATCCCAGCAACATCGGCAACAAGCATGTTCAGTATCCCAGCAACCTCGGCAACGAGCATGTTCAGTATCCCAGCAACATCGGCAACAAGCATGTTCAGTATCCCAGCAACCTCAGCAACTAGCATGTCCAGTATCCCAGCAACCTCAGCAACTAGCATGTCCAGTATCCCAGCAACCTCAGCAATGAGCATGTTCAGTATCCCAGAAACATCGGCAACTAGCATGTTCAGTATCCCAGCAACATCGGCAACAAGCATGTTCAGTATCCCAGCAACCTCAGCAACTAGCATGTTCAGTATCCCAGCAACCTCAGCAATGAGCATGTCCAGTATCCCAGCAACATCGGCAACTAGCATGTTCAGTATCCCAGCAACATCGGCAACAAGCATGTTCAGTATCCCAGCAACCTCGGCAACTAGCATGTTCAGTATCCCAGCAACATCGGCAACAAGCATGTTCAGTATCCCAGCAACCTCAGCAACTAGCATGTTCAGTATCCCAGCAACATCGGCAACAAGAATGTTCAGTATCCCAGCAACCTCAGCAACTAGCATGTCCAGTATCCCAGCAACCTCAGCAATGAGCATGTTCAGTATCCCAGCAACCTCGGCAACAAGCATGTCCAGTATCCCAGAAACATCGGCAACTAGCATGTTCAGTATCCCAGCAACATCGGCAACGAGCATGTCCAGTATCCCAGAAACATCGGCAACTAGCATGTTCAGTATCCCAGCAACATCGGCAACAAGCATGTTCAGTATCCCAGCAACCTCAGCAATGAGCATGTTCAGTATCCCAGCAACCTCGGCAACAAGCATGTCCAGTATCCCAGAAACATCAGCAACTAACATGTTCAGTATCCCAGCAACATCGGCAACAAGCATGTTCAGTATCCCAGCAACCTCAGCAACTAGCATGTTCAGTATCCCAGCAACCTCAGCAACTAGCATGTTCAGTATCCCAGCAACCTCGGCAATGAGCATGTTCAGTATCCCAGCAACCTCGGCAATGAGCATGTTCAGTATCCCAGCAACCTCAGCAATGAGCATGTCCAGTATCCCAGCAACATCGGCAACTAGCATGTTCAGTATCCCAGCAACATCGGCAACAAGCATGTTCAGTATCCCAGCAACCTCAGCAACTAGCATGTTCAGTATCCCAGCAACCTCAGCAACTAGCATGTTCAGTATCCCAGCAACATCAATCCCGAGCGAGCGGGTGTTCAGCAAGGCTGGGATGATAGTTAACAAACTCTGTTCTTCTTTGAAACTGGAGAATGTGGATGCCATCATTTTTCTCAGCAAAAACAAAAAGTACATCGTTGTGGACCGTGGACTTTATAAAATAAGTTAAATGAGTTAAAGTTGAATTGGTTGGTGTTCCCACTTTGTTGGATTTTCCCCAAATATTAGTAACTTAGCTAACTAGCTACTTATTGGTGATGATAGTAATAAGGTGATCCAACCAACATTTTGTACTAATTCGCTCAGGATATTCATGTCATCATTAAAGTTACACTGTAGATGATGCAAACGTTAAAATATTAATACACAACACATTATATTTTGTAATGTAATTGCTTGATCTGGAATCAAACTCATTTAGGCTACTTGCGCTAGCTATGTATATATTGTTTAAAATGTAACTCTTTTGGTGAGAGAACAAATTGTTATGAAAATTACGATTTGCCTGTAAATGATAATCCGCTTCTTGCGTTGAGTATCATTTCTCACCCAATCATATTTCGATGTGATAATTGGCAACTTTTTGCATTGGCCGTAATTTCACAGCCAATCATGTTTCAGTACAACCACAGGGTCATCCACGAATATTCAATCCGTCACGTTACGTAGGGGGAGGGGAGGGGAGACGACGCAGGAGCCTTGCAGAGCCTGTTCTGCTGAAACAAACCTGAAAACTAACTTCACACGCACTGCCGGGCCTGTATAATAGAAGGGGAACCACTGTACTGTATATATATAGCAAGACAGAGGGGCTGGATTAGACAGGGTTACTGTACTGGTATATGAAGGTAGTTTAAGTGACTGGAAGAATCACCAGGATTAAACAGTTTGAGTGTTTGACAGTCCTCTTATTACCCTCTCAATCTGCGGTGTTGCTACACCTCAAAGTTATCCAGGTATCCTCCGGAGACACAGAGAGCTGCTTGTGTCAGTTAGACTAACCAGTGTGTCCTTCCCTGTCCCAGGAACCCACCCTCAAGGCGGGTATTTCTTCACGGGGTCTCAGAGGGGACGGGCTCCTGAGTTCAGTGCTGTGGGGCTGGTGGGCCGATGTGCAGCATGTGCACTACGACAGTGTCACCAAGAAGATGAGACCCACACAGGACTGGATGGAGAGATCTGAGGGGCCGGAGTACTGGGAGAGAGAGGCCCAAAACCTTATCGGTGCAGAGCAGGTTTTCAAAGCCAATATTGGAGTCGCAATGCAGCGCTTCAACCAGACTGGAGGTGAGCACAGAGACACACACACATGCACGCACACACATGCACATGCGCGAGCACGCACGCACACACACACATACACACACACACACAGACGCACGCACACACACACAAACACACACTGAGACACACACACACACAGACACACATACTGAGACGCACGCACAAACACAGAGACACACACACACAGAGACACACGCACACTGAGACACAGACACACACACACACACACACTGAGACACACACACACAGACACACACACACACACACACTGAGATGCAGACGCACACACACTGAGACGCACACACACACACACACTGAGACACACACACATTGAGACGCACACACACTCCTCACTTCAAGATATTCACTTGCAAATCTCATTTCTCTTTCAACTCTGTATTTCCACACAGTTCAGAACTGAGGATCACAATTTTAATAAGCTGCTCTTATTCCCAAAGGAAGCACATCTTCAAATACAATGATGTGAATGTGGTTTTGAAGTGTCACACATTTTAAACTTGATTTAATACATCAGAACTGACTTTTAAAAAGAACCCATTCTTTCAGTCATGAATTTGCTGTCCTGCAATGTACCCTTGGTATTAGTTTAGAAAGGCATCCAGTGCAACACTGACTCATTGTGTGACCCTGAGCAAGTCACTTAACCTCCTTGTGCTCCGTCTTTCGGGTGAGACGTAGTTGTAAGTGACTCTGCAGCTGATGCATAGTTCACACACCCTAGTCTCTGTAAGTCGCCTTGGATAAAGGCGTCTGCTAAATAAACAAATAAATGGTAGCTTTTGATTCCTGGTCTGTTCCATTTTGGCAGCCGTGGTTGAAGCTCCCATTCTGTCTGGGTCTCACAGCAATGTAACTTTCTCTAGACTTTGTTCAGTGAGATGAAGGATGACCTGATTGCATTGCACTGCGCTGTGCGTTATAGAGAGGGTTGGGTTTGTGCATGAACTCTGATGACCTGATTGCATTGCACTGCGCTGTGCGTTATAGAGAGGGTTGGGTTTGTGTATGAACTCTGATGACCTGATTGCATTGCACTGTGCTGTGCGTTATAGAGAGGGTTGGGTTTGAATTTATATGGTCACAGTGCACCCAGCACTGCATTCAGCTGGTGAGAGGGAGGAAGGAAGGCTGCACATGAGACACACACCCTGGCAGTGCATTCCAGTGCATGTCATGACTCATGTAGTGAAGCATTGAATCCTATAGGAATTGGAATCGCTCATTACAAATGCAACACGTGTGTCAATACAGTGCTGTGTAATTCATGAGCAATGCCAGGATATTCTAGACAGGGCTGGGAAGTTTCCGGCTTGTTTATCATGTGACGCCCTTTTAAGCAACAGAATCGTCTCGATCAGTTTGTTAAACTCAGAGAAGCTGCTCGTTACAAAACAGCATGGATTGTCTTTACCGTCATGTCTTGAGCCTCTCGTTCTGTTTCATCGTATTGCTTTACTGTCATGTCTTGAGCCTCTTGTTCTGTTTCATCATATTGTCTTTACCGTCATGTCTTGACTGAGCCTCTCGTTCTGTTTCATCGTATTGTCTTTACCTTCATGTCTTGAGCCTCTCGTTCTGTTTCATCGTATTGTCTTTACCGACATGTCTTGATTGAGTCTCTTGTTCTGTTTCATTGTATTGTCTTTACCATCATGTCTTGAGCCTCTCGTTCTTTCATCATTATTGTCTTTACCGACATGTCTTGATTGAGTCTCTTGTTCTGTTTCATTGTATTGTCTTTACCATCATGTCTTGAGCCTCTTGTTCTGTTTCATCGTATTGTCTTTACCGTCATGTCTTGACTGAGCCTCTCGTTCTGTTTCATCGTATTGTCTTTACCTTCATGTCTTGAGCCTCTCGTTCTGTTTCATCGTATTGTCTTTACCGACATGTCTTGATTGAGTCTCTTGTTCTGTTTCATTGTATTGTCTTTACCATCATGTCTTGAGCCTCTTGTTCTGTTTCATCGTATTGTCTTTACTGTCATGTCTTGAGCCTCTCGTTCTGTTTCATCGTATTGTCTTTACCATCATGTCTTGAGCCTCTTGTTCTGTTTCATCGTATTGTCTTTACCGTCATGTCTTGAGCCTCTCATTCTGTTTCATCGTCTTGTCTTTACCGTCATGTCTTGAGCCTCTCGTTCTGTTTCATCGTCTTGTCTTTACCGTCATGTCTTGAGCCTCTCGTTCTGTTTCATCATATTGTCTTTACCTTCATGTCTTGAGCCTCTCGTTCTGTTTCATCGTATTGTCTTTACTGTCATGTCTTGACCTAGCCTCTCGTTCTGTTTCATCATATTGTCTTTACCTTCATGTCTTGAGCCTCTCGTTCTGTTTCATCGTATTGTCTTTACTGTCATGTCTTGACTGAGCCTCTCGTTCTGTTTCATCGTATTGTCTTTACCGTCATGTCTTGATTGAGCCTCTCGTTCTGTTTCATCGTATTGTCTTTATCGTCATGTCTTGACTGAGTCTCTCGTTCTGTTTCATCGTATTGTCTTTACCGTCATGTCTTGAGCCTCTCGGTCTGTTTCATCGTATTGTCTTTACCATCATGTCTTGCCTCTCGTTCTGTTTCATCATATTGTCTTTACCGTCATGTCTTGAGCCTCTCGTTCTGTTTCATCGTATTGTCTTTATCGTCATGTCTTGAGCCTCTTGTTCTGTTTCATCGTATTGTCTTTACTGTCATGTCTTGAGCCTCTCGTTCTGTTTCATCGTATTGTCTTTACCGTCATGTCTTGAGCCTCTTGTTCTGTTTCATCATATTGTCTTTACCGACATGTCTTGAGCCTCTCGTTCTGTTTCATCGTATTGTCTTTACTGTCATGTCTTGACTGAGCCTCTCGTTCTGTTTTATCGTATTGTCTTTACCGTCATGTCTTGAGCCTCTTGTTCTGTTTCATCATATTGTCTTTACTGTCATGTCTTGACTGAGCCTCTCGTTCTGTTTCATCTTATTGTCTTTACTGTCATGTCTTGAGCCTCTCGTTCTGTTTCATCGTATTGTCTTTACCGTCATGTCTTGAGCCTCTTGTTCTGTTTCATCATATTGTCTTTACCGACATGTCTTGAGCCTCTTGTTCTGTTTCATCGTATTGTCTTTACTGTCATGTCTTGACTGAGCCTCTCGTTCTGTTTTATCGTATTGTCTTTACCGTCATGTCTTGAGCCTCTTTACCGTCATGTCTTGACTGAGTCTCTTGTTCTGTTTCATTGTATTGTCTTTACCATCATGTCTTGAGCCTCTCGTTCTGTTTCATCGTATTGTCTTTACCGTCATGTCTTGAGCCTCTCGTTCTGTTTCATCTTATTGTCTTTATCGTCATGTCTTGACTGAGCCTCTCGTTCTGTTTCATCGTCTTGTCTTTACTGTCATGTCTTGAGCCTCTCGTTCTGTTTCATCATATTGTCTTTACCGTCATGTCTTGAGCCTCTCGTTCTGTTTCATCTTATTGTCCTTACCGTCATGTCTTGAGCCTCTCGTTCTGTTTCATCGTATTGTCTTTATCGTCATGTCTTGACTGAGCCTCTCGTTCTGTTTCATCGTCTTGTCTTTACCGTCATGTCTTGAGCCTCTCGTTCTGTTTCATCGTCTTGTCTTTACCGTCATGTCTTGAGCCTCTCGTTCTGTTTCATCGTCTTGTCTTTACCGTCATGTCTTGAGCCTCTCGTTCTGTTTCATCATATTGTCTTTACCTTCATGTCTTGAGCCTCTCGTTCTGTTTCATCGTATTGTCTTTACTGTCATGTCTTGACCTAGCCTCTCGTTCTGTTTCATCATATTGTCTTTACCTTCATGTCTTGAGCCTCTCGTTCTGTTTCATCGTATTGTCTTTACTGTCATGTCTTGACTGAGCCTCTCGTTCTGTTTCATCGTATTGTCTTTACCGTCATGTCTTGATTGAGCCTCTCGTTCTGTTTCATCGTATTGTCTTTATCGTCATGTCTTGACTGAGTCTCTCGTTCTGTTTCATCGTATTGTCTTTACCGTCATGTCTTGAGCCTCTCGTTCTGTTTCATCGTATTGTCTTTACCATCATGTCTTGCGCCTCTCGTTCTGTTTCATCATATTGTCTTTACCGTCATGTCTTGAGCCTCTCGTTCTGTTTCATCGTATTGTCTTTATCGTCATGTCTTGAGCCTCTTTTTCTGTTTCATCGTATTGTCTTTACTGTCATGTCTTGAGCCTCTCGTTCTGTTTCATCGTATTGTCTTTACCGTCATGTCTTGAGCCTCTTGTTCTGTTTCATCGTATTGTCTTTACTGTCATGTCTTGACTGAGCCTCTCGTTCTGTTTCATCTTATTGTCTTTACTGTCATGTCTTGAGCCTCTCGTTCTGTTTCATCGTATTGTCTTTACCGTCATGTCTTGAGCCTCTTGTTCTGTTTCATCATATTGTCTTTACCGACATGTCTTGAGCCTCTTGTTCTGTTTCATCGTAATGTCTTTACTGTCATGTCTTGACTGAGCCTCTCGTTCTGTTTTATCGTATTGTCTTTACCGTCATGTCTTGAGCCTCTTGTTCTGTTTCATCGTATTGTCTTTACCGTCATGTCTTGACTGAGCCTCTCGTTCTGTTTCATCTTATTGTCTTTACCGTCATGTCTTGAGCCTCTCGTTCTGTTTCATCGTATTGTCTTCACCGTCATGTCTTGACTGAGCCTCTCGTTCTGTTTCATCTCGTTGTTGTGTCAAACAGAGCTGACGTGACGAGACTCGTTCATCCCGGTCCTGCTTGTAAGTCGCATCTCATTCCTTCAGTCTCTAATGTAGCCTCCAGTGAGTTCCTTTATCGCTGTGCTGTTGTTATTTCCCCACTAGTGTAACAGATGTCTGACAGAGTTTTTATTTTCAGTATAAAACAGCCGGTTCGTAGTGGACAGGAAACCTGTCGCTTAAAATCTCCTTGATTTGCAGCAAACAAATAAAAAACAAACAAAATAAAAACAAAAAATAAAGAAATCAGTGAAACCCCAGATCACAGAGATTATTGTTCAGAGGGAGGCAGAGATGGAAAATAAAACATGAAAGTATCAGTCAGGGTTTTCAATGAGTTCTGAAGCATGTGGTGCTTACAGGGTAGTAGGGACACCCGTCTCATCGAGGCGCAGGGGCACGTTGTTGCGTGGTTTAATGTAAATGCATAATGAATCCTCCCAAATGTTTCTTTGCTAATTCTGTCTTCTTGTTATTTGCAAAATTTAACAAGCGCTGTGTCTCCAGACAGAATGTCTTTATGCATCCCTTACACAGTAAAGAGGTCCATTTCCTTTAAGGAATGCATAGCTAGAAAAATAGCTAGGAGCTCATGTCTTCATCGTCAGATAATGTCATTTAATTAAGAAACGGTCATGGTTTAACATTGCTAATTATAGCTTTATTAAAGGCAGGTAGAGTGGAAAGAAATAAAGTAAACCATAATGAAATACGCAGTTCATCGATCTTCCTTTGGGAAAGCCCTGCATGAGCGCGGTCCCGTGGGTCTCAGTTTTTCAGCACAGAAGAATGCACTGTTTGATGTTTTTTGTTGCCGTCTTGTTTTCTTTCTTGTTCTCCCCGTGTTTACGACTGGCAATATGATCTGTAATGGTATTGACTCGTACAGGATCTGACTGGCAATATGATCTGTAATGGTATTGACTCGTACAGGATCTGACTGGGAATATGATCTGTAATGGTATTGACTCGTACAGGATCAATTGAATGACAGCAACACTTGCAGAATAGTATCCCACCATCCTCATGTAGATAATCAGAAAATGTTTTAGCTCTGTCTTTTACTGAAACGTTGCATTGTGTTTTCTTTGTTGGTGCAGCCATCATGTTGAGTTTAGGCAGAGACACGTGAGTGAAGTCACATGATGAATGAACTCAACCTGTCTGGGTGGAGAGCAAAAAAAACCAAAACCGCAAAAAAACAAAAAGCAGGTTTTGTCTGTAGAGCCTCTCTAAACTTTCTGTGAAAGCATCAGAGTGGACTCACAGTGCCCGGGGTGCCCAATTCCCTGCCAGTTTAGTTAACGGCGTCCGCTGATGACATCACTGTTTTTATAAACAATGCCCGTGATGTAAAGGCCCTCTCAGAATGTTTACACAAGTTTGAAACACTGCTTCCACTCTCAGTGACTGGGATGAAAGGAACTCTCTGATCAGGGTCTGGCAGTGACTGGGATGAAAGGGACTCTCTGATCAGGGTCTGGCAGTGACTGGGATGAAAGGGACTCTCTGATCGGGGTCTGGCAGTGACTGGGATGAAAGGGACTCTCTGATCGGGGTCTGGCAGTGACTGGGATGAAAGGGACTCTCTGATCAGGGTCTGGCAGTGACTGGGATGAAAGGGACTCTCTGATCAGGGTCTGGCAGTGACTGGGATGAAAGGGACTCTGATCAGGGTCTGGCAGTGACTGGGATGAAAGGGACTCTCTGATCGGGGTCTGGCAGTGACTGGGATGAAAGAGACTCTGATCAGGGTCTGGCAGTGACTGGGATGAAAGGGACTCTCTGATCAGAGTCTGGCAGTGACTGGGATGAAAGAGACTCTGATCAGGGTCTGGCAGTGACTGGGATGAAAGGGACTCTCTGATCAGTGTCTGGCAGTGACTGGGATGAAAGGGACTCTCTGATCGGGGTCTGGCAGTGGAGGATCCTGCATGCTATCATTGCCACAAACAAGTTTGTGAGCAGAGCCAAGCTAGTCATTTAAAATCACACAAGTCAAAGAGAGGGAGGCGGTTTCAACACTGCGCTGTGTATTGTAAGAGGGTGATAGTCATGTATAGTAAGAAGGTGATAGTCATGTATTGTAAGAGGGTGATAGTCATGTATTGTAAGAGGGTGATAGTCATGTATTGTAAGAGGGTGATAGTCATGTATTGTAAGAGGCTGATAGTCATGTATTGTAAGAGGCTGATAGTCATGTATTGTAAGAGGGTGATAGTCATGTATTGTAAAAGGGTCATAGTCACAACGCTTCATTGTGCTTTTTGCAAAATGACCCGCGACCTGGAGAAAATGAAATGTGTGTAACAATGCTGTGTGAGTGTGTGTTTAAAATGAAATGGCTCCCTCTGTCGTGTGTGTGTGTGTGTTCACTGGCTCCTTGTGTTGTGTGTGTGTGTGTGTGTGTGTTCACTGGCTCTCTCGTGTGTGTGTGTGCGTGCGTGCGTGCATGCGTGTGTGTGTGTGTGTGTGTGTTCACCGGCTCCCTCCCTCATGTCTGTCTTCTCCAGGAGTTCACACTGCCCAGGTGATGTACGGCTGTGAGCTGGATGATGACGGGACCAAGCGGGGGTTTGATCAGGAGGGGTATGATGGGAAGGATTTCCTCATCTTCGATAAGGACACTCTGACCTGGACCGCCCCTGTGCAGCAGGCTGTCATCACTAAACACAAGTGGGATGCTAACAGAGCCAGGAATCAGGGCTTGAAGGCCTATCTGGAGACAGAGTGTATCGAGTGGCTGCAGAAGTACGTCCAGTATGGGAGAGAGACTCTGGAGAGGAGAGGTACAGTCACACACACTGCTGCAGCGTGCACTGCTGTTGAGACGATGCTGAAAGGAGCACACACACACACACTGACACACATGCACACACACACACACACTGACACGCACACACACACACTGACACGCACACACACACACACACGCACATTCACACACACACACACACACACACTTACACACACACACACACACACACACACTGACACACACACACACACACACACACACACACACACACACACACACACACAGTCACGCACACACACACACACAGTCACGCACGCAGGGACAGAAATGTTATTTATTTATTTATTTTTGCAAGTTTCCCAGCAGGATACACTGGAGTTATAGCAACTCCTTCACAAGAGTGTCCCGGAAACATCAATCTCATCATTGCAATCACTGACAACAGTCATACCTGGAAAGAAATAATTGAATCAAAGTTTAGAAACTGGTGCTCATGATACAGCTGTTGTGAATGAGGGGTCAGTCCAGTGATAAAGTGCTCACTATATGCAACACCATATCCTACAACACACAAAGAGGATGTTATCAAAGTGCTGTGAGTTTGTAATTGCTTTCCTGACACTATATAGACACACTGTATAGACACTCTCTCCCTGATATAGACACTCACTCCCTGATATAGACACTCTCTCCCTGATATAGACACTCTCTCTCTGCAGTGACTCTGCTCTCCCTGATATAGACACTCACTCCCTGATATAGACACTCTCTCCCTGATATAGACACTCTCTCCCTGCGGTGACTCTGCTCTCCCTGATATAGACACTCTCTCTCTGATATAGACACTCTCTCCCTGATATAGACACTCTCTCCCTGCGGTGACTCTGCTCTCCCTGATATAGACACTCTCTCCCTGATATAGACACTCTCTCTCTGCAGTGACTCTGCACTCCCTGATATAGACACTCTTTCCCTGATATAGACACTCTCTCTGCAGTGACTCTGCTCTCCCTGATATAGACACTCTCTCCCTGATATAGACACTCTCTCCCTGATATAGACACTCTCTCCCTGATATACACTCTCTCCCTGATATAGACACTCTCTCTGCAGTGACTCTGCTCTCCCTGATATGGACACTCTCTCCTGCATATAGACACTGTCTCCCTGATATAGACACTCTCCTGATATAGACACTCTCCTGATATAGACTGATCCCTGCAGTGACTCTGCTCTCCCTGATATAGACACTCTCTCTCTGCAGTGACTCTGCTCTCCCTGATATAGACACTCTCTCTCTGCAGTGACTCTGCTCTCCCTGATATAGACACTGTCTCCCTGATATAAACACTCTCTCTCTGATATAGACACTCTCTCCCTGATATAGACACTCTCTGATATAGACTCTGCTCTCCCTGATATAGACACTCTCTCCCTGATATAGACACTGTCTCCTGATATAGACACTCTCCCTGATGGACACTCTCTCCTGATATGGACACTCTCTCTCTGCAGTGACTCTGCTCTCCCTGATATAGACACTCTCTCCCTGATGGACACTCTCTCCCTGATGGACACTCTCTCCCTGATATAGACACTCTCTCCCTGATATAGACACTCTCTCCCTGATATAGACACTCTCTCTGCAGTGACTCTGCTCTCCACTCCCTGATATAGACTCTCTCTGCAGTGACTCCCTGATGGACACTCTCCTGATGGACACTCTCTCCTGATATAGACTCTCCCTGATAGACACTCTCTCCCTGATATAGACACTCTCTCTCTGCAGTGACTCTGCTCTCCCTGATATAGACACTCTCTCTGCAGTGACTCTGCTCTCCCTGATATAGACACTCTCTCCTGATATAAACACTCTCTCTCTGATATAGACACTCTCTCCTGATATAGACACTCTCTCCCTGATATAGACACTCTCTCCCTGATATAGACACTCTCTCCCTGATATAGACACTCTCTCTGCAGTGACTCTGCTCTCTTTGATATAGACACTCTCTCCCTGATATAGACACTCTCTCCCTGATATAGACATTCTCTCTCTGCAGTGACTCTGCTCTCCCTGATATAGACACTCTCTCTCTGCAGTTCCTCCTGCAGTGACTCTGCTCCAGAGGAAAGCTCGTGGATCTGCAGACACGGAGGTCCTGTGTCATGTGACAGGGTTCTTCCCCCGCGTTGTGGAGGTGACCTGGGTCAGAGACGGGCGGGATCAGCTGGAGGAGGGGGTGCAGAGTGGGGAGGTGCTGCCCAACCATGACGGGACCTACCAGCTGAGAAAGATCCTGACAGTGAGCCCTGAGGAGCAGAGAAAACACGGCTACTCCTGCCAGGTGGACCACGTCAGCCTGGATCAGAAGATCGTGAAGGAGTGGGATCCCAACATGAGGAGCAGCAGAGATGGTAATGACGG
Organism: Huso huso; assembly: GCA_036884735.1. Taxonomy (NCBI): domain Eukaryota; kingdom Metazoa; phylum Chordata; class Actinopteri; order Acipenseriformes; family Acipenseridae; genus Huso; species Huso huso. The sequence goes on along the minus strand of CM072698.1, from coordinate 9,603,502 downwards.
TGATGATGAGTTAGAGAGGGAGGGAGGGATCCTGATAGTGAGCCCTGAGGAGCAGGGGAGACACAGCTACTCCTGTCAGGTGGACCACGTCAGCTTCACTGAGAGACAGAACTACATCTGGGATCCCAACATGAGGAGCAGCAGTGAGGATAATGACAGTGATGATGAGTTAGAGAGGGGGGGGGAAGGAGGGAGGGATCCTGGCAGTGAGCTCTGAGGAGCAGGGGAGACACAGCTACTGCCAAGAGGACTACAGACAGTGGAGGGGGGTGAGGGGAATCATAGACGTGTTGAGAGGGAGAGAGAGGGAGGGGAGGAGGAATGAGAGAGATGGAGTGAGTGGAGAGGGAGCTGGACTGTGTGTGGAAGGGAGGGAGGCTGAATCTAGATGAACTGTTATTGAGCTAAATCAAGAAATCAAGTAGCTGTCATAATTCAGTTCAGTGAAGTTGTTCCTGTGTTGATTTGCCCTGGCTGACTGACTGCAGTAAATGAACTCCCACTAACCCTGCTCTGTGTTTGCAGTGCCTGAGAGCGGCCCTCCTATTGGGATCATTGCTGGAGTCATAGTGGGTGTACTGGCTCTGGCTGCAGTGATCATTGAGTGGTGATCTGGAAGAAGAGACAGGAGGTGAGAGGAGAGGAGAGAGGAGGAGAGGGGGGAGAGAGGGAGGGAGGGAGGGGAGAGGAGGAGGGGAGGGAGGGAGAGGGAGGGAGGAGGGGAGAGAGGAGGAAGGGAGGGGAGGGGAGGGAGAGGAGGGGGGGAGGGGGAGAGAGGGAAGAGGGAGGGAAGGAGAGGAGAGAGAGGGGGGGGGAGGGAAAGAGGAGGAAGAGGGAGGGAAGGCGGAGGGAGGGGAGCAAGAGGGAGGGGAGAGAGGGAGGAGGAGGGAGGGAGGGAGAGAGCCAGGAGGGAAGAGAGAGGGGAGGGAGGAGAGGAGGAGGAGGGGAGGAGGGGAGGAAGGGAGGGCGTCAGTGAACTGCAGTGCTTTCAGCAGACACACACTCAGTGCGTTTACAACTCAGACCTCAACTGGCTCAGAGTGGATCAGATGAGAAGATTCTTTTACACTTGAGCACAGAGCTATGCTGGCTCTGGCCCTGTATGCGCGCACATCGCCCCTGAACTGCAGTGCGTGTCCAATGATGTCATGTCAACCACCCCTTGAGTGAGACATTCCCCCAAATCACAGAGGCGGAAGAGTTTAAATCTACAAGCCTGTCATTCGTGTCACTGGTGTGTTTCTACTTCTAGGTGGTCGTTGCGTGATCATTAAGATTTCATGTTGCTCTGATATGTGAAGACACCTGTTTGTTTAAATTTCCAGTCTCTTCTTCAGGGGTGTGTGGACATTTACAGACACGGGTGTTATTGTCTACATTTACACACGAGTCTCACAGCTCTTCTGTATGTCTTGTAACATTAACTCCTGTTTATTTTCTTACCCATGAAAAACACGTATTTTTGCTATATAACAGAATTTTATCATTCTCCCCCCAGAGCTCAAGTTTATTCACCAGATCCTAACAGCGCATCACAGAGTATCGATGATACAATTAAAAAACAAAGCCCTTCATGAATCACAAGATTTCCTTCTTGGGTGAATCCAGCCCTTTGTTTCCAGAGTGAGACACAGCAGCTCTGAAGCTGTAAAATAACAGTGTATAATAACACAATAACTATTTAAAAATGAAACATTGTGTTTATTGCAGATCACAACAACTCATTATTTTCTATATATTGTCATCTAATCAAAACGTATCAAATGTAAAAAAACAGATTAGAACAAGTAGATGAGCTGTTACCATTTAAACATGTGATCTACACACAACCTGAGGTATTAAACACATCATGCATTACATTGCGTATTAGATTTAGGGCTTCTGTTTTTCAGGTTTTATTAATTGTATTTTTGGATGCTTATTTTTAGCTATTTTCAAGTTTTTCGAAGCTTTTTCGGGGCTTTCGTTTTTGATATACTGTATGAAATTAGTGTTTTCGGTTACTTTCCAAAATGCTTGAGCGTTTTTTTTTTAATCAAAATATGTGTAGTAGTAACTGGACAGCACACTTAAGTTGTCCCTTCTTTCCTTTGCTGTCTTCCACAGTGAAATCCCTCTGGTCACGGCACATTCTTCTGGGGGTTTTGTGTGGAGGCATTTTTGTACAATTCGCCACAATTCTGTTTTTAATCCTGTTTTTAATACAGCTTGAAATCCCGCTAACAAGCCTCCATCTTGATTGTAATCTCGTTTTAAATCTCACAAGCGGAGTCTCCAATAGAAATGTAGGAATGTGCTGTCACTCAGTAGTTGGGGATTAATGCAGTGTGAACGGGGTAGATTGATGCAGTGTAAACGGGGTAGATTGATGCAGTGTGAACGGGGTAGATTGATGCAGTGTGAACGGGGTAGATTGATGCAGTGTGAACGGGATAGATTGATGCAGTGTGAACGGGATAGATTGATGCAGTGTGAACGGGATAGAGTGATGCAGTGTGAACGGGATAGATTGATGCAGTGTGAACGGGGTAGATTGATGCAGTGTGAACGGGGTAGATTGATGCAGTGTGACCGGGGTAGATTGATGCAGTGTGAGCGGGATAGATTGATGCAGTGTGAACGGGTAGATTGATGCAGTGTGAACGGGGTAGATTGATGCAGTGTGAACGGGATAGATTGATGCAGTGTGAACGGGATAGATTGATGCAGTGTGAACGGGGTAGCTAATCCAGTGTGAACGGGGTAGCTTGGATTGATGCAGTGTGAACGGGGTAGCCCGGATTGATGCAGTGTGAACGGGGTAGATTGATGCAGTGTGAACGGGGTAGCTCGGATTGATGCAGTGTGAAAACACAACTATGAAGCCAGTGAGAATCAGCTCAGTGACTAGTCCTGTGTTTTCTTTTCACTCAGGTGCCCAGAAGTCAGACTACAGCAAAGCTCCAAGTAAGTACTGGATTGAGAGCTTTTCCACATTGTGCATTTTAAACAGCATCTTATGTGTTTGATTGAATTGTCAATAGGAGGCTCCTGGGATAGTGGCTGCTTATTCCTCTAATTCTGCCATTCAGATCCTACAAACAGTGTGTCTTGGACTGTTTAACTAGAAACAAACCATCCCTCTGTGTGTCTGCAGTGTCAGTGAGTCTCCAGTGCTGTGTCTCTGCTCCACAGCATCCCTCTGTGTGTCTGCAGTGTCAGTGAGTCTCCAGTGCTGTGTCTCTGCTCCACAGCATCCCTCTGTGTGTCTGCAGTGTCAGTGAGTCTCCAGTGCTGTGTCTCTGCTCCACAGCGTCCCTCTGTGTGTCTCCAGTGTCAGTGAGTCTCCAGTGCTGTGTCTCTGCTCCACAGCATCCCTCTGTGTGTGTCCAGTGTCAGTGAGTCTCCAGTGCTGTGTCTCTGCTCCACAGCATCCCTCTGTGTGTCTCCAGTGTCAGTGTGTCTGCAGTGCTGTGTCTCTGCTCCATGCTGTGTCTCACTGGTCATGTTGTTGTTTATTTCAGGTAAGGAAGGCTCCGACACTTCCTCTGACACCACCCCTTATGCCTGAGGTAAGAGTCAGTCCTGAACACTGAGAGGCTGTGCAGTCTTATTCACAATCACTCGTAAACATGCAGAGATTGAAGGGGAATATTGAGGACAGTTTAGGGTTATATCTGTGGTGGTGTTTGGTTTTGTTCCTGAGCTACATTGTGACTGTGATGACCTCACTGATGACCTCACTGATTCTCTTTGTTAACGCCCCTTTTCTGTCTCATTCCAGGAGTGTGACTCCACTGCAGAGAGAATCAGCGACTCTGCAGAGATTTCATCTTTTACAATCCTTCATACGCAATACTGCTTTATAGTTTGATTTGATTCCACTCATTGCAACTGTGCAAGCCAGTAGACAAGGAACCTGCCTCAAAATCAACTGAGTGAATCAGCAAACAACACAAATGATACAATGAGAGGAACAAGAACATGCATTTCTACAACATGATATTATAATGGGATACAGCAAGACGACCCGTTTAACAAGGAGCTGTCATATCCATGCAGGGCTATTGTAGAAACACTAACACTCACTAGTGTAATTTATTAATTCATTATCAAGACATTAGTAAATTGTTCTTGTGGAATGTTTGTCAAAGTACAGTCAATTCTCATTGAAACAAACTTGTATTGAATTAATTTCCTCATACTACAAATGTTCTGCATGGTCCCAGACAGGTTTAGCAGTTTCTTATTGTAAATCACTCAATAAATATTGCACCACTGTCCCAGACAAAGAAAGATGCTGCTGCAGATTTCAACATTCCTGCAAACACTTTCTCAACCATTCTGAAAAACCAGGATCAGTAATATACTGCAGTCTGAATCTGGAATCACTATGAGACACACCCTGAGGAATGAGCGCAGCAGCTGGGACATGCACATTTCAACTGCAGTTCATTTGCCATGTATACTTTTTAAAAGCTCACTTACAACCATATTGTCAATAAAATGCACAGTACTGTAACTTCAATACAAACTCACAGGATGCATTTGGCTTTAGACCCCTGGTAATCAGAGTTACTGATGAGACACATTGTTTCGCTGGTCCCTTGTTTGTATTGATGAGAGTTGACTGTCTTCTCTTTTAGCATTGCTGCATGTATCCTGTTTAAGGCAGACACTGAGTATGAGTGAGTCGGTGCCTTCACTTCAGTTTGAAATGTTGCAGTTCCCTTGTCTACTGGTCCGGCTTTGTTTATTTACCATGTTGATGTTTTTCTCAATCAGAATGTGCTTTTGATAATACTGTAGATAGTTTGTTAAGAGTGTCTCGCTGTACCCCAGTGTCCCTGTCCATTAGTGTTCACCACTAACCCAGTCCCCAGGGTTAGTGTACCCCAGTGCCCCAGTCCCCAGGGTTAGTGTACCCCAGTGTCCCAGTCCCCAGGGTTAGTGTGCCCCAGTGTCCCAGTCCCCAGGGTTAGTGTACCCCAGTGTCCCAGTCCCCAGGGTTAGTGTTCCCCAGTGTCCCAGTCCCCAGGGTTAGTGTACCCCAGTGTCCCAGTCCCCAGGGATAGTGTACCCCAGTGTCCCAGTCCCCAGGGTTAGTGTGCCCCAGTGTCCCACTCCCCAGGGTTAGTGTACCCCAGTGTCCCAGTCCCCAGGGTTAGTGTACCCCAGTGTCCCAGTCCCAAGGGTTAGTGTTCCCCAGTGTCCCAGTCCCCAGGGTTAGTGTACCCCAGTGTCCCAGTCCCCAGGGTGAGAGGAGAGGAGAGGAGAGGGAGGGGTGAGAGAGGAGAGGAGAGGAAAGGGAGGGATCAGAGAGGAGAGGAGAGGAAAGGGAGGGGAGAGGAGAGGAGAGGAAAGGGAGGGGTGAGAGGAGAGGAAAGGGAGGGGTGAGAGAGGAGAGGAGAGGGAGGGTTGAGAGAGGAGAGGAGGGAGGGGGTGAGAAAGGAGAAGAAAGAGAGGAGAGGAAAGGGAGGGGTGAGAGAGGAGAGGAAAGAGAGGAGAGGAAAGGGAGGGGTGAGAGAGGAGAGGAGAGGGAGGGGGTAGGGTTTTTATCTCCTGATTGTCGTACACGCATGTGGTTGAATGTACTGATTTCTGTAAATCGCTTTCATTGAAATGCTTGAGATGTGCATATTATTATACACATAGATTTTTTTGTGAGGGGATAAGTTTAATTTTCAAGGCTTTTCTTTTTTTAGTAATAAGGTTTTGGTTCTTTTTTTAGTATTAAGGTTTTGGTCTCTTATTGAGTGCAGTGCCGTTCCAATGGGGAAGCAGCATCCTCATGATAAGACACCCCGGGGGACCAGATGGGGCAGACAGACAGACAGACAGACAGGCAGGCAGATAGATAGACAGACAGACAGCGGCTGCTTCACCAGCCTCTCATTCCTGCCTTTCACCTGCAGGGGTCCAGGGGTTAAATCCAGCTGCTCCGTGTGTGATGATCCCAGCTACTCCACCCCCAGTGGAGCCAGAACACAATCCAGCTGTGTCAGTCTGTGCTTGAGAGAGGACTGAATGAGAGGGTGTGGGGGGAAGGGGTCCCGGGTCAGGATTGAGGGACTCTCTCTCTCCACAGAGCCTGCTAGCCCTCTGTTAAAATGCATTGAAAAATTGTAATTTGAGGCACTTAAATGATTGGAATAAAACTATTGAGACTGCAGCTGTCTTTTGGTGTTTCTTATATTTTAAACGATGTCCTGTCCGTGCTGCAGCCTGTCCCGTGCACGGCTCTGATAGGAAACATGTTTCTGTGAGTGGCTGCATGAGAAGCTGAAGCAGCACCACATTCACAGATCTGCTCAGTTACTGTCACTGTGGCAATGCCGCAGCTCTGATCAGCACCACATTCACAGATCTGCTCAGTTACTGTCACTGGCAATGTTGCAGCTCTGATCAGCACCACATTCACAGATCTGCTCAGTTACTGTCACTGTGGCAATGCTGCAGCCCTGATCAGCACCACATTCACAGATCTGCTCAGTTACTGTCACTGTGGCAATGCTGTAGCCCTGATCAGCACCACATTCACAGATCTGCTCAGTTACTGTCACTGGCAATGCTGCAGCCCTGATCAGCACCACATTCACAAATCTGCTCAGTTACTGTCACTGTGGCAATGCTGCAGCTCTGATCAGCACCACATTCACAGATCTGCTCAGTTACTGTCACTGTGGCAATGCTGCAGCACTGATCAGCACCACATTCACAGATCTGCTCAGTTACTGTCACTGTGGCAATGCTGCAGCTCTGATCAGCACCACATTCACAGATCTCCTCAGTTACTGTCACTGGCAATGCTGCAGCCCTGATCAGCACCACATCACAGAGATCTGCTCAGTTACTGTCACTGTGGCAATGCTGCAGCCCTGATCAGCACCACATTCACAGATCTGCTCAGTTACTGTCACTGTGGCAATGCTGCAGCCCTGATCAGCACCACATTCACAGATCTGCTCAGTTACTATCACTGTGGCAATGCTGCAGCCCTGATCAGCACCACATTCACAGATCTGCTCAGTTACTGTCACTGGCAATGCTGCAGCCCTGATCAGCACCACATTCACAGATCTGCTCAGTTACTGTCACTGTGGCAATGCTGCAGCCCTGATCAGCACCACATTCACAGATCTGCTCAGTTACTGTCACTGGCAATGCTGCAGCACTGATCAGCACCACATTCACAGATCTGCTCAGTTACTGTCACTGTGGCAATGCTGCAGCTCTGATCAGCACCACATTCACAGATCTGCTCAGTTACTGTCACTGTGGCAATGCTGCAGCCCTGATCAGCACCACATTCACAGATCTGCTCAGTTACTGTCACTGTGGCAATGCTGCAGCCCTGATCAGCACCACATTCACAAATCTGCTCAGTTACTGTCACTGTGGCAATGCTGCAGCTCTGATCAGCACCACATTCACAGATCTGCTCAGTTACTGTCACTGGCAAGGCTGCAGCCCTGATCAGCACCACATTCACAGATCTGCTCAGTTACTGTCACTGTGGCAATGCTGCAGCCCTGATCAGCACCACATTCACAGATCTGCTCAGTTACTGTCACTGTGGCAATGCTGCAGCCCTGATCAGCACCACATTCACAGATCTGCTCAGTTACTGTCACTGTGGCAATGCTGCAGCACTGATTAGCATCACATTCACATAGCAGAGTCTACCAGGAATGTTTCAGTGTGATTAGCAGAGTCTGCAGTTCTATCAGGAATGTTTCAGTGTGATTAGCAGAGTCTGCAGCTCTATCAGGAATGTTTCAGTGTGATTAGCAGAGTCTGCAGCTCTATCAGGAATGTTTCAGTGTGATTAGCAGTGTCTGCAGTTCTATCAGGAATGTTTCAGTGTGATTAGCAGAGTCTGCTGCTCTATCAGGAATGTTTCAGTGTGATTAGCAGAGTCTGCAGTTCTATCAGGAATGTTTCAGTGTGATTAGCAGAGTGCAGCTCTATCAGGAATGTTTTAGTGTGATTAGCAGAGTCTGCAGGTCTATCAGGAATGTTTCAGTGTGATTAGCAGAGTCTGCAGCTCTATCAGGAATGTTTCAGTGTGATTAGCAGAGTCTGCAGGTCTATCAGGAATGTTTCAGTGTGATTAGTAGAGTCTGCAGCTCTATCAGGAATGTTTCAGTGTGATTAGCAGAGTCTGCAGTTCTATCAGGAATGTTTCAGTGTGATTAGCAGAGTCTGCAGCTCTATCAGGAATGTTTCAGTGTGATTAGCAGAGTCTGCAGTTCTATCAGGAATGTTTCAGTGTGATTAGCAGAGTCTGCAGCTCTATCAGGAATGTTTCAGTGTGATTAGCAGAGTCTGCAGCTCTGTCAGGAATGTTTCAGTGTGATTAGCAGAGTCTGCAGCTCTATCAGGAATGTTTCAGTGTGATTAGCAGAGTCTGCAGGTCTATCAGGAATGTTTCAGTGTGATTAGCAGAGTCTGCAGCTCTATCAGGAATGTTTCAGTGTGATTAGCAGAGTCTGCAGCTCTGTCAGGAATGTTTCTGTGTGATTAGCAGAGTCTGCAGCTCTATCAGGAATGTTTCTGTGTGATTAGTAGAGTGCAGCTCTATCAGGAATTTTTTAGTGTGATTAGTAGAGTCTGCAGCTCTATCAGAAATGTTTCAGTGTGATTAGTAGAGTCTGCAGCTCTGTCAGAAATGTTTCAGTGTGATTAGTAGAGTCTGCAGCTCTGTCAGGAATGTTTCAGTGTGATTAGCAGAGTCTGCAGGTCTATCAGGAATGTTTCAGTGTGATTAGTAGAGTCTGCAGCTCTATCAGGAATGTTTCAGTGTGATTAGCAGAGTCTGCAGTTCTATCAGGAATGTTTCAGTGTGATTAGCAGAGTCTGCAGCTCTATCAGGAATGTTTCAGTGTGATTAGCAGAGTCTGCAGTTCTATCAGGAATGTTTCAGTGTGATTAGCAGAGTCTGCAGCTCTATCAGGAATGTTTCAGTGTGATTAGCAGAGTCTGCAGCTCTGTCAGGAATGTTTCAGTGTGATTAGCAGAGTCTGCAGCTCTATCAGGAATGTTTCAGTGTGATTAGCAGAGTCTGCAGGTCTATCAGGAATGTTTCAGTGTGATTAGCAGAGTCTGCAGCTCTATCAGGAATGTTTCAGTGTGATTAGCAGAGTCTGCAGCTCTGTCAGGAATGTTTCTGTGTGATTAGCAGAGTCTGCAGCTCTATCAGGAATGTTTCTGTGTGATTAGTAGAGTGCAGCTCTATCAGGAATTTTTTAGTGTGATTAGTAGAGTCTGCAGCTCTATCAGAAATGTTTCAGTGTGATTAGTAGAGTCTGCAGCTCTGTCAGAAATGTTTCAGTGTGATTAGTAGAGTCTGCAGCTCTGTCAGGAATGTTTCAGTGTGATTAGCAGAGTCTGCAGGTCTATCAGGAATGTTTCAGTGTGATTAGCAGAGTGCAGCTCTATCAGGAATGTTTTAGTGTGATTAGTAGAGTCTGCAGTTCTATCAGGAATGTTTCAGTGTGATTAGCAGAGTCTGCTGCTCTATCAGGAATGTTTCAGTGTGATTAGCAGAGTGCAGCTCTATCAGGAATGTTTCAGTGTGATTAGCAGAGTCTGCAGGTCTATCAGGAATGTTTCAGTGTGATTAGCAGAGTCTGCAGCTCTATCAGGAATGTTTCAGTGTGATTAGCAGAGTCTGCTTCTCTATCAGGAATCTTTCAGTGTGATTAGTAGAGTCTGCAGCTCTATCAGGAATGTTTCAGTGTGATTAGCAGAGTGAATGTGTTTTTATAGTCGTTTTAATGCAGTATTATCCAAGTTTAGAATCCTCTTATTAGACGTGGCTGACCCTGAGACGGGGGGAAGGTGCATTCAAACACAAAGTGGACGCACTGTGCCGCATTACACGTGGAGGACCATAAGGTCAGCGAGCAGCGCCCCCTTTCCCACACCGTGTGTGATGAGAGAACGATGACCTCGATTACTGGACAGAAACCAGTATAAATTTACAAAGGTATAAATATCAAACATTGTAAAGTTTTGTCAGTCTTTTCATCTCTTTTGAATTGACTCCATGGATATCCGTGCTTTCTGATACAAACATATCATGTACTGAGCTGTACTGAGGTCTGGTCCAGAGTCAGTTTAAATCTCGTGCTTATATCATTGCATTGGAGGTACACCTTTCTTGTATATAAAGTGTTTTTGAATCAAAAACCATTTGTCAGCTTAATTTTTTCACTACACTGTGTAATCCACTGAAATACCAGTGTGTAATATCACTATATGATAACTAGATACACTGTATAATCCACTGAAATATCGGGGTGTAATATCACTATATAATAACTAGATACACTGTGTAATCCACTGAAATATCGGGTGTAATATCACTATATAATAACCAGATACACTGTGTAATCCACTGAAATATCGGGGTGTAATATCACTATATAATAACTAGATACACTGTGTAATCCACTGAAATATCGGGGTGTAATATCACTATATAATAACTAGATACACTGTGTAATCCACTGAAATATCGGGGTGTAATATCACTATATAATAACTAGATACACTGTGTAATCCACTGAACTATCAGGGTGTAATATCTCTATATAATAACTACATGTACTGTGTAAGTTTGGCATCTGGGAGACAGAAAGTGGGGCTTGCCAGCCACTTACATTTGATAACTAGAAATGGGAGTTTTTGAGAATGAAAATAAAAGTCAGTTCTTTTTTTTAACACACACATGAGCTCAGTATAGCAGCAGAATAAGCCAGTCACTCGTGAGGTTTCATTGCTTTGTGTTTTATTATAACAACACATTGTTCATACTGTACAGAACACATTTCATATACAGCAGCTTCACACAATGAAAACTTCAAACTGAGCTCCTCACACTGAGCACTGAATCAGACATACAAGCTGGGATCATTAATCCAAACTGAGCTCCTCACACTGAGCACTGAATCAGACATACAAGCTGGGATCATTAATCCAAACTGAGCTCCTCACACTGAATCAGACATACAAGATGAGATCATTAATCCAAACTGAGCTCCTCACACTGAGCACTGAATCAGACATACAAGCTGGGATCATTAATCCAAACTGAGCTCCTCACACTGAATCAGACATACAAGGTGGGATCATTAATCCAAACTGAGTTCCACACACTGAGCACTGAATCAGACATACAAGCTGGGATCATTAATCCAAACTGAGCTCCTCACATTGAGCACTGAATCAGACATACAAGCTGGAATCATTAATCCAAACTGAGCTCCTCGCATTGAGCACTGAATCAGACATACAAGCTGGGCTCATTAATCCAAACTGAGTTCCTCACACTGAGCACTGAATCAGACATACAAGCTGGGATCATTAATTCAAACTGAGCTCCACACACTGAGCACTGAATCAGACATACAAGCTGGGATAATTAATCCAAACTGAGCTCCACACATTGAGCACTGAATCAGACATACAAGCTGGGATCATTAATCCAAACTGAGCTCCTCACACTGAGCACTGAATCAGATATACAAGCTGGGCTCATTAATCCAAACTGAGTTCCTCACACTGAGCACTGAATCAGACATACAAGCTGGGATCATTAATCCAAACTGAGCTCCACACACTGAGCACTGAATCAGACATACAAGCTGGGATAATTAATCCAAACTGAGCTCCACACATTGAGCACTGAATCAGACATACAAGCTGGGATCATTAATCCAAACTGAGCTCCACACACTGAGCACTGAATCAGACATAAAAGCTGGGATCATTAATCCAAACTGAGCTCCTCACATTGAGCACTGAATCAGACATACAAGCTGGGATCATTAATCCAAACTGAGCTCCTCACATTGAGCACTGAATCAGACATACAAGCTGGGATCATTAATCTAACGCGGAAAGGGAAGTCATTTCAGAATGCAAATGTGTACTTCAGGTTTTATTACTTTTAATGTTAACAGTTTTATTTTCATTTTACAATAAATGGAGCAAACTGTAAATACCGCATCCCTTCTCAATCCATTCACTCCCCCCCATCATGAGCTCCATGTTTCAGAGGGACAGTGAGAATGTATCTCTGTATGTAAACCAGTTCTTATTGAAGATCTCAGAGCGGTTCTGAAGCTCTGTGTGTAAACCAGTTCTTATTGAAGATCTCAGAGCGGTCCTGAAGCTCTGTGTGTAAACCAGTTCTTATTGAAGATCTCAGAGCGGTTCTGAAGCTCTGTGTGTAAACCAGTTCTTATTGAAGATCTCAGAGCGGTTCTGAAGCTCTGTGTAAACCAGTTCTTATTGAAGATCTCAGAGCGGTTCTGAAGCTCTGTGTGTAAACCAGTTCTTACTGAAGATCTCAGAGCGGTTCTGAAGCTCTGTGTGTAAACCAGTTCTTATTGAAGATATCTGAGTGGTTCTGAAGCTCTGTGTGTAAACCAGTTCTTATTGAAGATATCTGAGTGGTTCTGAAGCTCTGTGTGTAAACCAGTTCTTACTGAAGATCTCAGAGCGGTTCTGAAGCTCTGTGTGTAAACCAGTTCTTACTGAAGATCTCAGAGCGGTTCTGAAGCTCTGTGTGTAAACCAGTTCTTATTGAAGATCTCAGAGCGGTTCTGAAGCTCTGTGTGTAAACCAGTTCTTATTGAAGATCTCAGAGCGGTTCTGAAGCTCTGTGTGTAAACCAGTTCTTACTGAAGATCTCAGACCGATTCTGAAGCTGTAATCCTTTTTATGTCATCATAACATATACTGTACTGACACACAGCAGTAATACATCACACTGACATTGCAGACATGGTGCACTCTGAATTTCACTTTCTGTTTACCAACCCCTCTGAAACACTGTGACCCCTCTCCACTCTGTGTGTGTGTAACCCCCCACAGCTCTCTCCACTCTGTGTGTGTGTAACCCCCCCTCTCTCCACTCTGTGTGTGTGTAACCCCCAGCTCTCTCCACTCTGTGTGTGTAGCCCCCCAGCTCTCTCCACTCTGTGTGTGTGTAACCCCCAGCTCTCTCCACTGTGTGTGTGTGTAACCCCCAGCTCTCTCCACTCTGTGTGTGTGTAACCCCCCAGCTCTCTCCACTCTGTGTGTTTAACCCCCCAGCTCTCTCCACTCTCTGTGTGTACCCCCCCAGCTCTCCACCTGTGTGTGTGTAACCCCCAGCTCTCTCCACTCTGTGTGTGTGTAACCCCCAGCTCTCTCCACTCTGTGTGTGTAACCCCCAGCTCTCCACTCTGTGTGTGTGTAACCCCCAGCTCTCTCCACTCTGTGTGTGTAACCCCCCAGCTCTCCACACTTTGTGTGCCCTCATTGCGGGGATGTGTCTCTGTGAAGAGCCCCCTGCACCAGCCTGTGATAGTTGCCTCCCTCCTCATTAGCTCCTGGTGAGTGCCCTGCTCCCGCCTCACCGCCCTCAATCACGATGATGTGATCAGCCTTCTCCACCGTCTTCAAGCGATGAGCGATCACCAGCACCGTCTGACCCCGGGTGCGAGACAGAGACTCCTGGATCTGAGAGGAGAGAGGCAGGTCAACACAGTGAGAGCAGGGGAGGGGCAAATATTAACACAGTGACAGCAGGGAGGGTATTAAAAATAAGAACATAAGAAAGTTTACAAATGAGAGGAGGCCATTCAGCCCATCTTGCTCGTTTGGTTGTTAGTAGCTTATTGATCCCAGAATCTCATCAAGCAGCTTCTTGAAGGATCCCAGGGTGTCAGCTTCAACAACATTACTGGGGAGTTGGTTCCAGACTCCCACAATTCTCTGTGTAAAAAAGAGAATTTTCTGCTCTGAATGCCCCTTTAATCTCCATTTGTGACCCCTGGTCTTTGTTTCTTTTTTCAGGTCGAAAAAGTCCCCTGGGATCAATAAGCTACTAACAACCAAACGAGCAAGATGGGCCGCATGGCCTCCTCTCGTTTGTAAACTTTCTCATGTTCTTCTTATTATTTAACCATTTTATTCCATTGATTGCGTTTTTCTTTTTCTAAGAACCTGATGTAATGTATTTCAAACATTTAATAGCTATAAATCAAGAAAAACAACACATCCACACCCTGTGTCCCCTCTCTCGTGTGCTCTACTCCCGTTTCTTCACCTGTTTCCTCTCACCAGCCAATCCCTTACTGGAAACTATACCCTGTTTTCAAAAAGTGCGCGCATCAACTAATTAAGAAACAGGACCGTCTTTTTTAAAGGGATAAACACCTAAAAACAAACTTAACACAAAAACACATAAACAGGACAAAATACCTGCTTAAATAATTTGATATATGTATATATCATTTTTTTCTTCTATTCAGAACGTGCTCGCAAGGTACAGAACGCTATTTGCATGCTGCATTAAGCACTATTGGGATTATTGTGAGATGTGCGCATGCGTCTGTGTGGGTCATTGCATTTTTCCCATGCGATTACTTACACTGTTATTAATGTATTTTTAAAACGTGAACTTTAATTATTATAAATGAGATGTACTTTTAAAACTTCAAAACACATCTCAAAATAATGCAACATTCAGCATGACACCGTACTTCATACATTCAGATGTTTCGTGCATTTACACGCAGAGATTACATTACTTCCAGATTGGCTAGCCTGTGCAGTGAAGTATACTATAGAAATATTTCAGTTTTGAGGTGGCTGATGATGGCATGGAGTAGTAAAACAATATAACAAGACCATGGATATTGTTTAGTAAAGCACCACTCAGTTAAAGTAAGCTATTGCTTTTCTTATGTAAATATCTGTTAACGTCTGTATGGATATATGTTTCATATTGCATTTGTGTTATTATATTTTTCTGTGTTTTTAGAAGACTTCGATATTATCAATATCGAAATACGTGCACGATATCGATGTACCATTTTCATATCGATGCCCACCCCTAGTTTTTATTATTATTAAAAACGTGTCGTTGGTCTTTTATTGAAATTCATTTTCAGCTTTCATGTTAAGCTCTTTGTGCTCATTCAATCAAACCAAGCAGGAATTTGCTTGCACTGTTTAAGACGTTTTTCCAAGTCAAGTAAGTTGATCTGTGTATAAAAAACGACAACAGAGTGGCAGTCCTCCTTCACAGCCAGTGTCCTCTTACTTTACAGACACCTGAAATCGGAAGGTAATTCAAATGTTTCCTTCTATTCCTCTCCCTGTCGTTCTGCGCACTGGCAGCGCTTGTTAGATACAGAACAATGTATCCAATCCGAAGCAAGTGCAAAACCTGCCCTGAAATTTAAACATATACATATTCTAAAACTAGCACGCGATGACTAGCAGCAGTTCCATGATTGTTTTCAGTTATTTTATTAGGAGTAAACTTTGCCCTCTAACTCAATGGACCATATTTAGAAGCAGCACAAAGACACAGACACGCTTTCTTAGAGGAATAAGACCATTTTATGAAACAGGAAACAGCTGTTCACTGGTCCTTCCTGCAGCGCAGTTTATACTGTTAAATATACACTTGTTGAAATGGTTTCATTCAACAAAATGAAATACAAGTCTTTGCATTTGCTTGAGGTTCAATAGCGATGTATGTGTTCGTGTTGATCTGTTCAGTCTATGTGCTGAACTTCACCAGACCCGGGGTTTACACACCTTGTTATTCACAGCGCTGACTCGCCGGATCCCATCCTTACTGTCTCTTAATGACAATGCAATGGAAACACGTGTTAGTGTACATGTTGTTTAACGTAATGTTTGTTTTTTTGGTTCGTATAGCCAGTGAAAAGTGTAACGCTTCTTTTCAATCGCTGACTGATCTAGTTTCCCGTTCCTGATCCTTCAGCTGCAGTGTGACTGCAATCACACTGACTCACATGTTTAAAATAACAAGCCACATTAACAATCACACCAGGAACTAATTTACAATGAACACATTTTAAATGAGAAACCAAAACAAAGGAGGACAAACGGGATGCGAGGGGCGGCAGCGTTTTAAACAGTGTCGCTCTTTCTTTCTTTACCTGGCAATTCAGGAATCGGAAATTAATACTGACGGCGGACCAACAGACCGCTCTAAAAACTTCCGTATTATTACACTATGTAACACAATTTTTGTTCCTGGGTAGTAAGTGTTATTTCCTAATTGCTTATGCCTCAGAAGTATAGAAAATGGCTATCATTCCCCACAAACTTTGCTTTTGTGACCAGGACAGTGATATTTTGAAATTTACCTATTTCCAATGAGAAAATGGGCGAATTTGTGTCTTTTCGTTCACATAAAGTCAGAAAAAAACAACATATGAATCCAAATTAACATGTATTTATACTAAAGTAATACAAAAATGACTACAAAAGATTTAGAAGTGAGTAGTTTTTCGAGATTTACGATTATACTGTAAATCACTTTCACGAATCAGCCCCCAAATGTAGTCTCCCATCATGTTCTCGTTATACTGTCCTTGGTATGCGTTCAAAGTCCATTTATATCCTGGTGGAAGCGCTTGCCTTGCTCCTCGATACGCTCCATGTTCTCCTTGAATTTATCAAGATGAGCATCAAGGATATGGACTTTGAGGGACATCCTACAGCCCATTGTGCCGTAGTTCTTCACCAGAGTCTCAACCAGCTCCACATAGTTTTCGCCTTGTGATTGCCCAGGAAGCCTTTAACCATGCGACAAAGCTGTTCCAAGCCGCTTTCTCCTTACTAGTGAGCTTCTTGGGAATTCATTGCACTCCAGGATCTTCTTTATCTGTGGTCCAACGAAGACACCGGCTTTGACCTTTGCCTCAGACAGCTTAGGGTAGAAGTCTTGAAGGTACTTGAAGGCTGCCGACTCCTTATCTAGAGCTCTGACAAATTGTTTCATAAGGCCCAATTTGATGTGCAGTGGTGGCATCAGCACCTTCCGGGGTCCACCAGTGGCTCCCACTTGACGTTGTTCCTCCCCACAGAGAACTCGGTCCGCTGTGGCCAGTCCCCTGTGGTAGTGCGCTTCTTGGTGTCCCTGCTGTCCCAAAGGCAAAGATAGCAGAGAAACTTGGTAAACCGCCTTGAGACCCATCAGGAATGCCACCATTTTGAAGTCTCCTATGACCTCCCAGCATTACTCATCATACTTCAAGGCGTCCAGCAAGGTCTTGATGCTGTTGTAATCCTCTTTGAGGTGCACCAAGTGAGCCAGGGAAGAGACGGGTACTTGTTACCATTATGGAGCAGCACGGCTTTGAGGCTCCTGGATGAGCTGTCAATGAAGAGGCGCCACTCATTCTGGTTACAGGCGATTCGATTGCCTCGAACAGACTGGTCACATTGTGGCAGAAGCAGAGCCCATCTTGACGGGTGAAGAAGCTGGAAAAGGTTGGTGGCGCTTCCTCTGATCTGCGACTTGCACACTTTCATCCAACAAGTTCCACTCTTGAGCCTAGACGATCAAAAGCTCGGCATTGGACTTGGTGAGACCAAGATCTCTAATCAAGTCGTTGAGGTCTTTTGGTTGGGGTAGTATGGGTTTTCTCCTCAGCTCCACCTCTGAAATTGTCATCTGGATCTACAACGTCTTCCTCGCTCTCTGACTTGCTGCTCTCTTCTAAAGATGGCTGCTCTGTCTCCGGAGGAGGGGTACGGGAGCTCATGGCAGTGTGGCACGGGCGATGGATGAAGGAAGGTCCGGATACGTGATAGCAGGCATTCTTGCCAGTCCGACGTTTGGAAGGGTCCACCATGCAGAAGTAGCAGTTGCTTGAGTGGTCAGTGGGTTCCCGCCAAATTCTTGGGATAGCGAACTTCATGGCTCTCTTTTCCCTCTGTACCATCCTACAAAATACATTTATTTCACCCATGACTAATGTGTAAGAGATTCTCCCAACATTTTTTCATATATGATATATTTTTTCAATAACATTGAAAATTGTAAAACATTTAAAAATTAAAAACTTTTACAATTTAAAAATTTTAACAAATTTTATAACATAAAATTCGAGCAACAATTGTCCATCTTACCTTCCAGAGTTTTTTTTTTGCAGTGCTCTTGAGGAGAAATGAGGTGCCCAGGGTTTGTCTTGATCCCCGACAGGCATGCAGAAATATGCCTTAGGCCTCACACATCTTAGCAGATGCTTCCACGGAGTACTTTTTCGCTCTTGTCTTGATAAATTGGCCGCAGACATAGCAAAAAATCGTCTGCGGATGCTTGCAGCCTCTTGATGCCATCTCAGAAAAATGCAGATATGTATCCACTTAGGCAGCTGGAACTAAACTGAACTGGTGGGCTTAAGGCCCTGTATTTATACTACTATTTATGTTACTGGAAAGTAGAAAGCTCTAGAAGTTACTCCAAGTTTACTCAGCACTGAATCTATCTGGAATGTTCTGGAAAGTTCAAAATCTTTTTTCTTGGGAAGCGGTGAACCGATTAATCTGAAACTTTGCATACATCATTAGCAAACCAATCCCACCAAGAAGTTGCTGCGATAAAGTTTACTATCAAAATGGCTGCCACAAATTTTACCGAAACAGCTAACAGCAAACTGCGTTTATTTGAAAGCCGCTTGACCAACAAACTCCCAATTTTGTACATTTACGTCTTAAATTTAAAACGGTCTCAGTTGACAAACGGTTTACTTGACAAACTCCAAATTTCACAAGCATCATCCCTGTCACTGTGTCAACACAACTGACTCTAACAAAAAATGGTGTTGACCGGAAACAAAATGGCCTGATGCATTTTTTTTTTAGAAACCTTCAAATCCTCTCCTTGGGAAGCGGTGAAGTGATTGATCTGACACTTGGCATCAACATCCAAACCTGCTTCAAGTTTTGGGAAGCAGAAGTTGCTGTGATAAAATTTAATATCAAAATACTGCCACCAAATTTTTAAACGCTCACCAAACAAACAACTGCTTCTGCTCGAAAACCTTTTAACCAGCTTACTCCCAACTTAGTAACATCATCCCGGCGACAAGAGAATTCACAAAATGGTGTTGTTTTGTTAAGATGGCCAGCAGTGTGGAGTAGTGGTTAGGGCTCTAGACTCTTGACCGGAGGGTCGTGGGTTCATTCCTAGGTGGGGGACACCGCTGCTGTACCCTAGATTGCTCCAGTAAAAACCCAACTGTATAAATGGGTAATTGTATGTAAACATAATGTGATATCTTGTAACAATTGTAAGACGCCCTGGATAAGGGCGTCTGCTAAGAAATAAATAATAATAATGGCCGCCAGCCCTTCATTTTCTTGTTAAATTTAAAACCGCTTCAGTTTAAAAACGGTTTAGTTGATTAACTCCAAACCTGAAAACCATCATGCCTGTGTCGGTGAAATTAAGTTTTTCAAAAATGGTGTTTGTTCGTGAACCAAGATGGCCACCTGACGCATTTTTCTGGAGAACTGGTGAAGTTACTGATTTCAAACTTGGCAAATATCAAAGAGCCGTAAAACTGCCTGGCAGTTCTAGTTATTGTTGTTGTTGTTGTTGTTGTTTTATTTAGTAGTATTTAGTAGTAGTTGTAGTAAGTTGTATCTTGTGTGTTTCTATCTTTGACTCAATATCGGGGAGAGTCCCTCCTCCAGAAATGATGCAGTGCAGGAATTCACAGGGTCAGCACAGCAGGAGTGGCCAAAGCCTCGCCCTGCGTGAACCACCTTCATCATCTGGTATCTCCCTAGTAGCAGTAGTAGTATTTTATTATTAATTTTATCCTCGCCAACTTCGTAAGAGTATTTTATGTATTTATTTTTTCAGTTATGTTTCAGACGGACTTGCCCCCTCCTCATGTCACGCTGGGCGCCCTGCTGTCACCTACATGATACATGGTTTTGATTGTGAAGCATCTCATGGTTGTTTTTTCTGTTTGATATGTTTCCTTTTTGAAAGCAATTAGAAGGATCTGTGTATCACAGTCTGTTCTGCTCACTGTGATTTCAGTTAGAAAAGCCCTTGTTTTGAAAGCTCAGTGCTGACAGGTCTGCTGAACCCCTTCACAGTCAGCCATAGACTATCAGACAGACAGAATCTCAGACAGACAGAATCTCAGACAGACAGACAGACTCTCTCAGACAAACAGAATCTCAGACAGACAGACTCTCTGACAAATGTAATCTCAGACAGACAGACAGACTCTCAGACAAACAATCTCAGACAGACAGACTCTTAGACAGACAGACTCTCAGACAATCAGACAGACTCTCAGGCAAACAAAATCTCAGACAGACAGACAGACTCTCAGACAGACTCTCAAAGGGGCAGGTATTAACACAGTGGCAGGTAAATCCCCCTCTACATTGAAAGTTTACCTAGCAGCCATATCTGCTTGCCATGTTCCCATTGACTCAGTATCACCGGGCACTCATATTCTGGTGACCCATTTTCTAAAGGGTGCTCAGTGGTTGCGTCCTCCTATAAAGGACGTCCTCCCCGAGTGGAGTCTAGACGTGGTACTGGAGGCTCTCACGAAGGCCCCGTTTGAGCCCATAGATACCATACAGCTGAAATATCTCTCTATGAAGACAGCCTTTCTGTTAGCTATCACCTCCGCTAAGCAGGTCAGTGAGCTACAGGCACTGTCTGTGCACAGTTCCTGTATGTGTGTTTGGGAAGATGGAAAGCTTGGGTATCGTTGTGCATGAACCCTGCTTTCCTCCCTAAGGTTCCACTTGAATCAGTCAGTGGAACTAGAGGCTTTCCATCCCCTCCCTTGGCGGAGAAGACGGATAGGAGATTGAATTCCCACTTCCTGTCGACTGTCCCATTGGATTGTGGACACAGTCTCACTCGTATACTAATGCTGTCCTACCCCCCACCTGGGAGGAGGGCCCACACTCTACAGAGGTGTGGCTACGTCATGGGCCCTCTTCAGAGGTGCCTCGTTGACCGATGTGTGTACTGCTGGCTAGCTGGACTACCCCATCGTGTACCAGGTTCTACCGACTCAATGTCGTAGATCCTCTATGTCTTTTATATATAGAATGAACACATTACCACATAAAAGTGGAATGAAACCTGCTGAATAATGTTACCTTAACATATTGAATTACACACTGCTTTGTAGTTTTCCATATACGGACAAAATTTAAAATGTGACATTTCAAAATCTAACATGAAATACTGTACTACTATTATGGCTTCCTGTAGACTTTTGCAATATCGTTTTTGTAGTTTCTTTGATAAATAAAAATATATTATGTTCATATATTTTTTTTTTACTTTTTTATTTAATTATGTCTCGATCCTAAAATTCTAGGTGCTGCAAAACCTTTGGCCAGAGCGGTTCTTAAAACTGAATCAGAACAGGAGCGCTTGGCAAAAATTGAAGGTTTTTAGAGATATTTGTATTTTTGCCCCAGTGGCAAAAAAGTCCTGGCTACGCCAGTGGAAACACTTCTGTAAACCAAATCGGCTTTGTGCTTTTTTGGCCCTCCTGCCCGGAGACTGATGATGCTGCGCATCCTATTGGCTGAGAGCCGTCATAATTGGACAGAACCGCGAAGAGCTGTTCAGTGTGTAACTGTGTGTGAGTTTATTTTCTATTACTGTGATGTCTGAAGAGTAGCGGAGATGTTGAGGGCGGTTGTGCTGGGGATCCTGTGCTGCGTTCATGCTGGGTCTGCAGGTGAGTTTACAATACTACCTTTTTCAAGTTACTGTTTTGTAATAGTAAACCCACACAATTGGGCAGGTGCTTCAACATAAAATGTAGAATATTTACACAATGCTGAAGTTGGCTGCTTCTTCTCCAGCTTCTTATTCACACCCCGCAAATGTAACACAAATTGAATAAGTAGCCGGGGTATTTCAGGGGTTAAATCGCTCTGGGCCACTTATTGCAAAGTTGATTCTCACACAGGTAGAACCCCTCTACAGCCCCCATGTGTATTTATCCAGGCCGCTGGGCAAACATGGCACAGATAGCAAGTTGTCATGGGGTCTGGTGCAGTATTTCAAAGTAGATATCCAGTGGAAGCCTGTACGTGATCCATATGTATTCTTCCTGTAGAATTTGTTTGTCTTTTTTTATCTTGTCTGATAATCCATTTTTAAGAAATGCAACCTTAGTGCTTTTCCCATGTAAGTACACTGCTGTGCAGAAGTCTTAGACATGTTCCATGTAAGTGCACTGCTGTGCAGAAGTCTTAGACATGTCCCATGTAAGTGCACTGCTGTGCAGAAGTCTTCGACATGTTCCATGTAAGTGCACTGCTGTGCAGAAGTCTTAGACATGTTCCATGTAAGTACACTGCTGTGCAGAAGTCTTAGACATGTCCCATGTAAGTGCACTGCTGTGCAGAAGTCTTAGACATGTCCCATGTAAGTGCACTGCTGTGCAGAAGTCTTAGACATGTTCCATGTAAGTACACTGCTGTGCAGAAGTCTTAGACATGTTCCATGTAAGTGCACTGCTGTGCAGAAGTCTTAGACATGTCCCATGTAAGTGTACTGCTGTGCAGAAGTCTTAGACATGTTCCATGTAAGTACACTGCTGTGCAGAAGTCTTAGATAGTACACACGCAGAGATCTCCAAGTGCCAGAGACATGCAGGCCTTGCAGATATCTTTACATCTTCAACTCCTGAAGGCTTAGTATAATAAATTATTTCCATAATGAAATTCTCAATTAAATCATTAGTAAAAAAAAAAAAAAGCTTTATTAGTCCCACAGGCGGCACGTATAAGAGGCTTGGGGGGGCTAAGCCTCCCCAAAATAAATTGCCCAAACCCTCACAAGAAATTGTTCTGACTAACTGTAAGAGGGCCAGGAGCCCTGTACAGGAAAAGTGTGCAGGGCAACGCCCTGCTGTTTAAATATAGTATTTATTTATAGAACGGGTCTCCCCTCCGCCCCTGTGTCTTATTTGTGTTATTTTGTATTTGTTTGTTTTATGATTTATGTATTTATATATGACGGTGAAGTGCCATTATGTTTTGTCTTTGTTTTTATTTTAAAATGTGTTCTGGCAGAGGCGAGATTAGGGCTCATCCTCTGCCAGGAGTAATCTAAAACCCGTGCAGGAGGTGGCCATCTCCTGAATTAATTAAGTGATGAATGTGTTGCTAAATCAGGAGATGGTCACCTGCATATAAACCTGCAGCTCTCTGCACTCGTGGTGGATTGTTCAGAGGAGAGAACGGAGCAAGAGGGAAATTAATTAATTAATTTATTTATTTATTTATTTAAAGCCAAGATTCTAGGAACAGTGACAGTAACGGCCCAGCCTGACCTGGGATCGTATTATTATTTGTGTTCCAGATTTGTTTTGGTTTAATCAGTTATTTTGCTCTGTGAGCACTGTGTGTTTTGTGTTTAAACCTTTTATTTTATTTTTGTTGTTTAAAAATAAACAGCGCACGCCGCGTCTTTTTTACTGCAGTATCTGTGTTTTTTTCTTTCCTGACTCTGGCCTGACGTCACCACTTAGCCATCCTGTCTCACCAACACAGAAATATTTGTGAGAGAAGATCGATTTTTTTTTTCCCGTAAGTGGGAAAGCAGGTCTAAAACATATTTCTCGTTTTCCTACTGCACAAGCGCCAAACCGCTAGGGCAGCTGGGATATCAAACTCAACACTGTGGTACAGACGCATCGTTTTGTGATAACTGTGTCGCTACAGTCAGAACATACTTCCATCGACTGTTTGAAGAAATGCCACCTTTCAGAACAGTTTGTGGTTCTGAAGTTTTGTCTTTAGATTTTTCCAGTCCTTCACTTCATTTTCATTGAAAGCGGGGTCTTTTGAACTTCTGAAAAGTGTCTGCAAGGAAAGAAAGCCGCATCTGCCTGCTTACTGTACTCTAAATATGAAAACGTATTTTAATATTCTGATGAAAATGAATGGTTTTGCTTACCAAAGACAGTTTTGGAAACACACGTAAACCAGGCTGTGACGGTCCTGTTGCAGTATCACCAAGGTCCAAAATACAGGATTTAGTTGCATTTCAATGTCATTCGGGGGAGGATGTTTGTACAGACAGATGTCGTCGTGCAGATTATTTTTGTGGCTTGAGAAAAAAAAAACAGCCATGACCTTTTACCTTTGACCATCCCTGCATGAATGCGGACACATCTTATGTGGTGGTCTGACTTCATGTGCATCTAGAGTATCCTGCCTATAATTACTACAAGGAACCTCAATACATTGTCTCTCAGATGTGTCTCTTTTGCCCGACTGTCTGCGCTGCCTGCAGAATCGCAGAACATTCCCTAAAGGTGACAACAAGTCAGTAAACCTCCAGGCTGTGTTTCAAACAAACACTCCCGTCTTTGATATGTAACAAGTTTGATTTGCCTTACATTGACACTTCAACACACAAATCTTAATTCATGCCAAGCGAACTGAAAATGGATCATTGGAGGAAGTGTCTAAATTCACATTGTATACTCGTTAGTTACACAAAGCATTTCTTTTTAGAGTTACAAATCAATCAACCTATTATTCATTTTTAAAGGTTGTAAACATACCATGGTCAGTGTTGTGCAGCCAGGGGCTGTACTGGTCCTTTACCCATCCTCATTCCATCCCGAGGCGATGTTTGCATGAGAATCGCTCCCACAGTGCAGGCGCACATGCTGACCCAACAGCTCCGCTGCTCCTCTGAGCTCTCCTGCTGCGCTGCTCTGAGCTCACAGCTCCGCTGCTCCTCTGAGCTCACAGCTCGAGCTCACAGCTGCTGCTCCTCTGCTCCTCTGCTCACAGCTCCTCTCTCGCTGCTCCTCTGAGTTCACAGCTCTGCTGCTCCTCTGCTCCTCTGAGCTCACAGCTCCTCTGCTCCTCTGAGCTCACCTCTGCTCCTCTGAGCTCCTGGCTCCTCTGCTCCTCTGAGCTCGCTCCGCTGCTCCTCCTGAGTTCACAGCTCTGCCTGCCTCTGAGCTCACAGCCTGTGCTGCCCTCTGAGCTCACAGCCCGCGCTGCCCCTCTGAGCTCACAGCCTTCTGCTGCTGCCCTTGCCTTGAGCCAGCCTTGCTGCCACTGAGCTCACAGCCCGCTGCTCTTCTGAGCTCACAGCCTGCTGCTCCCTCTGCTCCTCTGAGCTCACAGCCCGCTGCCCTTCTGAGCTCACAGCTCCGCTTGCTCCTCTGTTCCTCTGAGCTCACAGCCCGCTGCTCCTCTGAGCTCACAGCCCGCTGCTGCACTGCTCCTCTGAGCTCACAGCCCGCTGTTCCTCTGCTACTTGAGCTCACAGCCCGCTTGCTCCTCTGAGCTCACAGCCCGCTGTTGCACTGCTCCTCTGAGCTCACAGTGCCCCGCTGCTGTGTTGCTCCTCTGAGTCACAGCTCTGCTGCTCCTCTGCTCCTCTGAGCTCACAGCTCCGCTGTTCTCTTAGCTCACAGCTCCGCTGCTCCTCTGAGCCTCACAGCCCGCTGCTCCTCTGAGCTCACAGCTCCGCTGTTGTGTTGCTCCTCTGAGCTCACAGCTCTGTTGTTCTCTGTTCCCTTCTGTTCACAGTCTGCTGTTCTAGTCACAGTTCATTGTTCTTCTGAGCTCACAGTCGCTTGTTCCTCTTCAGCCAGTCTGCTGTTCTTGAGCTCAGCCTGTTGCTGCCACCTTCCAGTCATTAGCCTGTTCATGTTCCTTCTGAGTCTCACAGTTCGCTTGTTCTGGTTTACAGCCTGCTGTTCTCGTTCTTGATTAGCCTGCCGTTTGTTCCGCTGCTCCTGTTCATGTTCGCTGTTCTCTGTTACTCTGAGCCCACAGCCCGCTGTTCTCTGAGTCAGTTCGCTGTTGCACTGTTCCTGAGTTCACAGTTCGCTGTTCTTCTGATTTCATTGCCTGCTGTTGTTACCTTTGCGCTCACAGTTTGCTGTTCTCTGTTCTCTGATTTCACAGTTCACGGTTCTCTGAGTTTCACACCTCCACTGTAGTGCTGTTCTGAGCGCCCACAGTTTCCTGTTGCTGTTCTCTGAGCTCATTAGTTTGTTGTTCTTCTGTTCTTCTGAGTTTCATATTCGCTGTTTCATCTTTAGTCATTGTTCAGCGGTTCTTCTGATTGTCTGCCAGTGGCTGTTCTCTGATTCACAGCTCTGCTGTTCTCCGTTCTTCTGGTCACAGCTCCGTTGTTCTTCTTAGCTCCGCTGTTCTTGAGCTCACAGCTCCTGATGTTCTTCTGAGCTCACAGTCTGTTGTGCTGTTCTTCGAGTCATTGTTTGTTGTTCCTTCATTCTGAGCTCACAGTTCGCTGTTCTTTATTCATTAGCCCGCTTTGTTCTTCTGATTACAGTTCATGTTCTCTGAGCTCACAGTTCGCTGTTATAGCTGTTCTCTGAGAGTTTCATTATTTGCTGTCATGTTTGTTCTCTGAGCTCACAGTTCTGTTGTTCGCTGTTCTTCGAGCCTCATTAGCTCTGTTGTTCCCTTCATTCAGTTCATGTTTTTCTGAGCTCATTGCCTGCTGTTCTCCGTCTTCCTGAGCTCACAGCCCTTGCCATTTCTTCGAGCTCAGTTTCTGTTTCATTGTGCCCGCTGTTCTGAGCTCATTGTGCCCGCTGTTGCACTGTTCTTCTGAGCTCACAGTTCCTGTTCTGAGTCATTGTGCTCTGCTGTTCTCAGTTCTCTGACAGTTCCGTTGTTCTTAGCTCATTGTGCCTGCTGTTCTTCTTAGTTCACAGTTCGGCTGTTCTCTGTTCATTGTGCCCGGCTGTTCTGAGCTCACACCTGCTGTTGTGCTGTTCTCCTGATTGTGCCTGCTGTTCTCTGTTCTTCTGATTCACAGCTCCGCTGTTCTCTGAACAGTTCGCTGTTCGCTGAGCTCAGTCTGGCTGTTGCGCTGTTCTGAGTCACAGTTCCAGCGTTCTCTGGACAGGCCCACAGTTCGCCAGCCTCTGAGCTCACAGTTCTGTTCTTAGCTCATTAGCTCCGCTACCTCTGAGTTCATACCGCTGTTCTTCTGAGCTCACGCAGTTCTGTTGTTCTCTGTTCTCTGAGCTCGTTTCATTAATATTCTGTTCTTCTGAGCCAGTTCGTTACCCTTCACAGTCTGCTGCTGCGCCGCTTCTCCTCTGGAGCTCAGCGCCTGTTTGCTGCGCTGTTCCTCTGAGCTCACAGCTCTGCTGTTCATGTTCTGCTGATTCATTGCCTCATGTTTCGAGCCCGCCAGCTCCGCTGTTCTGAGCTCACAGTTCATGTTCTTCTGTTACTTCACGCTCATTATTCGCTGTTCCTCGAGTTTCATGCCCGTTGCTGCACTGTTCTTCGAGCCACGCTCCTTCTGAGCTCACGTCTGCTGTTCTTTCAGTTCACAGTCTGTTGTTCTCTGCTCACAGTTCCGCTGTTCTGAGCTCACACCGGCTGTCGTTGTTCTGATTCATCGTTACCCTCTGGCTCAGTCTTCGCTGTTCTGAGCTCACAGCCCGCTGTTCTCTGAGCTCACAGTTCATGTTCTTCTGATGCTTGCCCGAGTTTCATGTTTCATTTTTCTGAGTTTCATAGTTCTTCTGTTCGATTCACAGTTCATGAGCCTTTTCATTTCACAGTTCGCTTTCTGAGTTCACAGCCTGCTGTTCTTCTGCGTCATTAGTTCTGACTTGCCGCTTGTCTTCTGAGTTTCACACCTCTTCTGTTCTTCTGTTTCAGTTTGTTAATTCTTCAGTTCATTGTTCTTTTCGAGTTCGCTATTTTGCTGTTGTTGTTCTTTGAGTTTGCTCATGGTGTTCTTCTTCACAGTTTGTTGTTTCCTTTCTGTTCTGGTCAGTTCGCTTTTCTGACTACAGTTCATGCTGTTGTTCTTCTGAGTTCACAGTTCATTGTTCTGCCCATTAGCCCGCTTGTTGTTGTTCTCTCGAGTTCAGTCTGCTTCCTTCTGAGTTTCATTAGTTCATGTTCTTCTGATATTCTTAGTTTCCCAATTCTTCTGAGCTCATTATTCGCTGTTCTCCTTGAGCTCATTGCCCTCTGTTCTCCAGCTCATTACAGCTCTGCTGTTCTCTGAGTTTCTTCCACAGTTCTGTTGCCCTCTGAGTTTCTCACGCTCTGCGCTGCTGCGCTGTTCTTCTGAGCTCACAGTTCAGCTGTTGTGTTACCCTTCCGAGCTCACAGTTCGCTTCTCCTCTGAGCTCACAGTTCTGTTGCTCCTCTGTTCCCTGAGTTCAGTTCGCTGTTCCTTCTGATCATTGTCTGCTGTTCTCTGATCTTCACAGTTTGTTGTTCCTCTGAGTCAGTTCTGTGCTGTTCTCTGAGCTCATTGTCTGCTGTTCAGCTGTTCTTCTGATTTTCATTAGCCCGGCTGTTGCGGCTTGTTCTCTGAGTTCATTAGTTCACGTTCTCTGAGTCAGTAATACGTAACTGAACGGCGCATACTGATGAA
>CM072698.1:9506192-9574777 GCA_036884735.1 Huso huso | reverse complement strand
GATGCAGTGTGAACAGGGTAGCTCAGATTGATGCAGTGTGAGCGGGGGTAGCTGGGATTGATGCAGTGTGAAACACAACTATGAAGCCAGTGAGAATCAGCTCAGTGACTAATCCTGTGTTTTCTTTTCACTCAGGTGCCCAGAAGGCAGACTACCGTAAAGCTCAAGTAATTACTGATTGGAGAGCTTTTCCACATTGTGCATTTTAAACAGCATCTTATGTGTTTGATTGAATTGTCAATAGGAGGCTCCTGGGATAGTGGCTGCTTATTCTCTAATTCTTCAGATCCACAAACAGTGTGTCTTGTGAAGTTAGACCATTTTACCTGGAAACAAAGCATCCCTCTGTGTGTCTGCAGTGTCAGTGAGTCTCCAGTGCTGTGTCTCTGCTCACGGCGTCCCTCTGTGTCTGCAGTGTCAGTGAGTCTCCCAGTGCTGTGTCTCTGCTCCACAGCGTCCCTCTGTGTGTCTGCAGTGTCAGTGAGTCTCCAGTGCTCTGTCTCTGCTCCACAGGCGTCCCCTCTGTGTGTCTGCAGTGTCAGTGAGTCTCCAGTGCTGTGTCTCTGCTCCCACAGCATCCCTCTGTGTGTCTGCAGTGTCAGTGAGTCTCCAGTGCTGTGTCTCTGCTCCACAGCATCCCTCTGTGTGTCTGCAGTGTCAGTGAGTCTCCCGGTGCTTGCTGTGTCTGCTCCACAGCATCCCTCTGTGTGTCTGCAGTGTCAGTGAGTCTCAGTGCTGTGTCTCTCCTCCACAGCATCCCTCTGTGTGTCTGCAGTGTCAGTGAGTCTCCAGTGCTGTGTCTCTGCTCCACGCAGCATCCCTCTGTGTGTCTGCAGTGTCAGTGAGTCTCCAGTGCTGCTGTCTCTGCTCCCAGTGCGGTGTTCCTCTGTATGTCTCAGTGTGTGGTTCCAGTGCTGTGCTCTGTCTCTGTTCCACAGCCCACGTCCCTCTGTGTGTCTGCAGTCTCCAGTGAGTCTCCTAAAGTGCTGTGTCTCTGCTCCATGCTGTGTCTCACTGGTCATGCTTTGTTTGTTTATTTCAGGTAAGGAAGGCTCCTGTAGTGTGCTTCCCCCTCCTGCTGATTTTTCCACAGCCCCTCTGTGTCTGTCTGGCAGGTAAGTGAGTCCCATGCTGTTGTCCTGAACACTGAGTCCCAGGCTGTGCAGTCTTATTCACAATCATGTTGCTGTTTATTATTTCCCAGGTTACTGGACATGCAGAGATTGGAGGGGAATATTGAGGACAGTTTAGGGTTATATCAGTGGTGTTGTGGTTTTGTTCCAGTGGTGAGCTGCATTGTGACTGTGACTGTGATGACCTCACTGATGACCTCACTGGTCCTTTTTGTTAACGCCCCTTTTCTGTCTCTCATTCCAGGAGTGTGACTCCACTGCAGGGAGAATCAGCTGACTCTGCAGAGATTTCATCTTTACAATCCTTCATACAATAATACTGCTTTATAGTTTGATTTGATTCCACACATTGCAACTGTGCAAACCAGTAGACAAGGAACCTGCCTCAAAATCAACTGTGTAAAATCAAAAAAACAACACAAATGATACAATGGGAGGAACAAGAACATGCATTTCTAAGCAGCATGATATTATAATGGGATACAGCAAGAGGCAACCCGTTTAACAAGGAGCTGTCATATCCATGCAGGGCTATTGCAGAAACACTAACACTCACTAGTGTAATTTATTAATTCATTATCAAGACATTAGTAAATTGTTCTAGTTGAATGTTTGTCAAAGTACAGTCAATTCTCATTGAAACAAACTTGAATTGAATTAATTTCCTCATACTACAAATGTTCTGCATGGTCCCAGACAGGTTTAACAGTTTCTTATTGTAAATCCTCAATAAATATTGCACCACTGTCCCAGACAAAGAAAGATGTTGCTGCAGATTTCAAGCATTCCTGCAAACACTTTCTCAACCATTTGAAAAAAACCAGGATCAGTAATATACTGCAGTCTGAATCTGGAATCACTATGAGACACACCCCTGAGGAAATGAGCACAGCAGCTGGGACATGCACATTTCAACTGCAGTTCATTCATTTTGCAATGTATACTTTTTAAAAGCTCACAACCATACTGTCAATAAAATGCACAGTACTTTAACTTCAATACAAACTCACAGGATGCATTTGGCTTTAGACCCCTGATAATCAGAGTTACTGATGAGACACATTGTTTCGCTTTGGTCCCTTTTTTGTATTGATGAGAGTTGACATCTTCTCTTTTAACATTGCTGCATGTATCCTGTTTAAGGCAGACACTGAGTCCAGTGAGTGGGGTGTCTTCACTTCAGTTTGAAATGTTGCAGTTCCCTTGTCTACTGGTCCGCTTTTTTATTCACCATGTTGATGTTTTTCTCAATCAGAATGTGCTTTGATAATACTGTAGATGGTTTATTTAAGCGTGTCAGGGCTATTCCCCAGTGTCCCAGTCCATTAGTGTTCCCCAGTGTCCCAGTCCATTAGTGTTCCCCAGTGTCCCAGTCCATTAGTGTTCCCCAGTGTCCCAGTCCCCAGATTGCAATGAGGAAGAGGGAAAGCATTGGGAGAGAGGAGAGGAGAGGAAAGGGAGGGGTGAGAGAGGAGAGGAGAGGAGAGGAGAGGGAGGGGTGAGAGTGGAGAGGAGAGGGAGGGGTTAGGGTTTGCATCTCCTGATTGTCGTACACGCGTGTGGTTGAATGTGACTGATTTCTGTAAATCGCTTTCATTGAAATGCTTGAGTTTGGCATATTAGATTTTTTGTGAGGGGGTAAGTTTAATTTTCAAGGCTTTTCTTTTTTTAGTAATAAGGTTTTGGTTCTTTTTTTAGTCATAAGGTTTTGGTCTCTTATTGAGTGCAGTGCCATTCCAATGGGGAAGCAGCCTCCTCATGATAAGACACCCCGGGGGACCAGGTGGGGCAGACAGACAGACAGACAGACAGCGGCTGCTTCATCAGCCTCTCATTCCTGCCTTTCACCTGCAGGGGGCCTGAGGTTAAATACAGCTGCTCTGTGTGTGTGATGATCCCAGCTAGTCCACCCGCAGTGGAGCACAGAACACAATCCAGCCATGTCAGTCTGTGCTTGAGAGAGGCCCAGGACTGAATGAGAGGGATGTGGGGGGGACTGGGTCCTGGGTGAGGATTGAGGGTCTCTCTCTCTCCACAGAGCCTGCTAGCGCTCTGTTAAAATGCATTGAAAAATTGTAATCTGAGGCACTTCAATAATTGGAATAAAACTATTGAGACTGCAGTTGTCTTTTGGTGTTTCTTATATTTTAAACAATGTCCTGTCCGTGCTGCAGCCTGTCCCGTGCACGGCTCTGATAGGAAACATGTTTGTGTGAGTGGCTGCATGAGAAGCTGAAACAGCACCACGTTCACAGATCTGCTCAGTTACTGTCACTGTGGCAATGCTGCAGCCTGATCAGCACCACATTCACAGATCTGTTCAGTTACTGTCACTGTGGCTGTGGCAATGCTGCAGCCCTGATCAGCTCACACCACGTTCACAGATCTGCTCACTTCACAGGATCTGCCTGGGTTACTGTCACTGTGGCAATCGATGCAGCGCAGATAGAGCACCACATTCACAGATCTGCTCAGTTACTGTCACTGGCAATGCTGCAGCCTGATCAGCACCACGTTCACAGATCTGCTCACTTACTGTCACTGTGGCAATGTTGCAGCCCTGATCAGCACCACAGATCTTCACTGATCTGCTCCCTGTTAGCTGTCAGATCTGCTCAGTTACTGTCACTGTGGTACGCTGCAGCACTGATCAGCAATGCTGCTCAGCACCTGATCAGCACCACCATTCACAGATCTGCTCCAGTTACTGTCACTGTGGCAATGCTGCAGCCCTGATCAGCACCACATTCACTGATCTGCTCAGTTACTGTCACTGTACAGGCAATCACCGGCAATGCAGCAGCCCTGATCAGCACCACATTCACAGATCTGCTCAGTTACTGTCACTGTGGCAATGCTGCAGCCCTGATCAGCACCACATTCACTCTGATCTGCTCAGTTACTGTCACTGTGGCAATGCTGCAGGCCTGATCAGCACCAGACATTCACTGATCTGCTCAGTTATCTGTCACTGTGGCAATGCTGCAGCCCTGATCAGCACCACATTCACAGATCTGCTCAGTTACTGTCACTGTGGCAAAGCTGCAGCCCTGATCAGCACCACATTCACAGATCTGCTCAGTTACTGTCACTGTGGCAATGCTGCAGCTCTGATCAGCACCACATTCACAGATCTGCTCAGTTACTGTCACTGTGGCAATGCTGCAGCCCTGATCAGCACCACATTCACAGATCTGCTCAGTTACTATCACTGGCAATGCTGCAGCCCTGATCAGCACCACATTCACAGATCTGCTCAGTTACTGTCACTGTGGCAATGCTGCAGCCCTGATCAGCACCACATACACAGATCTGCTCAGTTACTGTCACTGTGGCAATGTTGCAGCCCTGATCAGCACCACATTCACAGATCTGCTCAGTTACTGTCACTGTGGCAATGTTGCAGCCCTGATCAGCACCACATTCACAGATCTGCTCAGTTACTGTCACTGTGGCAATGCTGCAGCCCTGATCAGCACCACATTCACAGATCTGCTCAGTTACTGTCACTGTGGCAATGCTGCAGCTGTGATCAGCACCACATTCACAGATCTGCTCAGTTACTGTCACTGGCAATGCTGCAGCCCTGAACAGCACCACATTCACAGATCTGCTCAGTTACTGTCACTGTGGCAATGCTGCAGCCCCTGATCAGCACCACATTCACAGATCTGCTCAGTTACTATCACTGGCAATGCTGCAGCCCTGATCAGCACCACATTCACAGATCTGCTCAGTTACTGTCACTGTGGCAATGCTGCAGCCCTGATCAGCACCACATTCACAGATCTGCTCAGTTACTGTCACTGTGGCAATGTTGCAGCCCTGATCAGCACCACATTCACAGATCTGCTCAGTTACTATCACTGGCAATGCTGCAGCCCTGATCAGCACCACATTCACAGATCTGCTCAGTTACTGTCACTCACTGTGGCAATGCTGCAGCCCTGATCAGCACCACATTCACAGATCTGCTCAGTTACTGTCACTGTGGCAATGCTGCAGCCCTGATCAGCACCACATTCACAGATCTGCTCAGTTACTGTCACTGTGGCAATGCTGCAGCTCTGATCAGCACCACATTCACAGATCTGCTCAGTTACTGTCACTGTGGCAATGCTGCAGCTCTGATCAGCACTACATTCACAGATCTGCTCAGTTACTGTCACTGTGGCAATGTTGCAGCCCTGATCAGCACCACATTCACAGATCTGCTCAGTTACTGTCACTGGCAATGCTGCAGCCCCGATCAGCACCACATTCACAGATCTGCTCAGTTACTGTCATTGTGGCAATGCTACAGCCCCGATCAGCACCACATTCACAGATCTGCTCAGTTACTGTCACTATGGCAATGCTGCAGCCCCGATCAGCACCACATTCACAGATCTGCTCAGTTACTGTCACTGTGGCAATGCTGCAGCCCTGATCAGCACCACATTCACAGATCTGTTCAGTTACTGTCACTGTGTCAATGCTGCAGCCCTTATCAGCACC
This sequence comes from Huso huso, assembly GCA_036884735.1. Lineage (NCBI taxonomy): Eukaryota > Metazoa > Chordata > Actinopteri > Acipenseriformes > Acipenseridae > Huso > Huso huso. Next base: position 9,569,147 of record CM072698.1, on the reverse strand, counting down.
ACATTCATATCTGCTCAGTTACTGTCACTGTGGCAATGCTGCAGCTCTGATCAGCACCACATTCACAGATCTGCTCAGTTACTGTCACTGTGGCAATGCTGCAGCCCCGATCAGCACCACATTCACAGATCTGCTCAGTTACTGTCACTGGCAATGCGGCAGCCCTGATCAGCACCACATTCACAGATCTGCTCAGTTACTGTCACTGGCAATGCTGCAGCTCTGATCAGCACCACATTCACAGATCTGCTCAGTTACTGTCTGGCAATGTGGCAATGCTGCAGCACTGATCAGCACCACATTCACAGATCTGCTCAGTTACTGTCACTGGCAATGCAGCAGCCCTGATCAGCACCACATTCACAGATCTGCTCAGTTACTGTCACTGTGGCAATGCTGCAGCACTGATCAGCACCACATTCACAGATCTGCTCAGTTACTGTCACTGGCAATGCTGCAGCCCTGATCAGCACCACATTCACAGATCTGCTCAGTTACTGTCACTGGCAATGCGGCAGCCCTGATCAGCACCACATTCACAGATCTGCTCAGTTACTGTCACTGTGGCAATGCTGCAGCTCTGATCAGCACCACATTCACAGATCTGCTCAGTTACTGTCACTGGCAATGCTGCAGCACTGATCAGCACCACATTCACAGATCTGCTCAGTTACTGTCACTGTGGCAATGCTGCAGCCCTGATCAGCACCACATTCACAGATCTGCTCAGTTACTGACACTGTGGCAATGCTGCAGCCCTGATCAGCACCACATTCACAGATCTGCTCAGTTACTGTCACTGGCAATGCTGCAGCCCTGATCAGCACCACATTCACAGATCTGCTCAGTTACTGTCACTGTGGCAATGCTGCAGCTCTGATCAGCACCACATTCACAGATCTGCTCAGTTACTGTCACTGGCAATGCTGCAGCCCTGATCAGCACCACATTCACAGATCTGCTCAGTTACTGACACTGTGGCAATGCTGCAGCCCTGATCAGCACCACATTCACAGATCTGCTCAGTTACTGTCACTGGCAATGCTGCAGCCCTGATCAGCACCACATTCACAGATCTGCTCAGTTACTGTCACTGTGGCAATGCTGCAGCCCTGATCAGCACCACATTCACAGATCTGCTCAGTTACTGTCACTGCGGCAATGCTGCAGCCCTGATCAGCACCACATTCACAGATCTGCTCAGTTACTGTCACTGTGGCAATGCTGCTGCACTGATCAGCACCACATTCACAGATCTGCTCAGTTACTGTCACTGGCAATGCTGCAGCCCTGATCAGCACCACATTCACAGATCTGCTCAGTTACTGTCACTGGCAATGCTGCAGCCCTGATCAGCACCACATTCACAGATCTGCTCAGTTACTGTCACTGTGGCAATGCTGCAGCCCTGATCAGCACCACATTCACAGATCTGCTCAGTTACTGTCACTGGCAATGCTGCAGCCCTGATCAGCACCACATTCACAGATCTGCTCAGTTACTGTCACTGTGGCAATGCTGCAGCCTGATCAGCACCACATTCACAGATCTGCTCAGTTACTGTCACTGGCAATGCTGCAGCCCTGATCAGCACCACATTCACAGATCTGCTCAGTTACTGTCACTGTGGCAATGCTGCAGCTCTGATCAGCACCACATTCACAGATCTGCTCAGTTACTGTCACTGGCAATGCTGCAGCCCTGATCAGCACCACATTCACAGATCTGCTCAGTTACTGTCACTGTGGCAATGCTGCAGCCCTGATCAGCACCACATTCACAGATCTGCTCAATTACTGTCACTGTGGCAATGTTGCAGCCCTGATCAGCACCACATTCACAGATCTGCTCAGTTACTATCACTGGCAATGCTGCAGCCCTGATCAGCACCACATTCACAGATCTGCTCAGTTACTGTCACTGGCAATGCTGCAGCCCTGATCAGCACCACATTCACAGATCTGCTCAGTTACTGTCACTGTGGCAATGCTGCAGCACTGACCAGGACCACATTCACAGATCTGCTCAGCTCCTGTCACTGTGGCAATGCTGCAGCCCTGATCAGCACCACATTCACAGATCTGCTCAGTTACTGTCACTGGCAATGCTGCAGCCCTGATCAGCACCACATTCACAGATCTGCTCAGTTACTGTCACTGGCAATGCTGCAGCCCTGATCAGCACCACATTCACAGATCTGCTCAGTTACTGTCACTGGCAATGCTGCAGCCCTGATCAGCACCACATTCACAGATCTGCTCAGTTACTGTCACTGTGGCAATGCTGCAGCACTGACCAGGACCACATTCACAGATCTGCTCAGTTACTGTCACTGTGGCATTGCTGCAGCCCTGATCAGCACCACATTCACAGATCTGCTCAGTTACTGTCACTGTGGCTGTTGGAAAACATGGAAGAAGTATTGAATAGCAGTTTGCTACGCATGAGGAATGACGGCTGTATTCATGTTATTTTTCTGAAAAGTGATTTAACATTGGATAGAAAAAACTGTTAGTTCCAAAAATGCAAAAGCACTGCTGTGATAGATGAAAGCTGCAATATGGTAGAGAAGTTAAGATTCTTTTTGTGTCAAAGCAAATGGCTGGCCAGCAGCACACTGTGGCAATGGCTGTACAAACAAGTCCTTTGATCTCCAGCCCCGACATGAAAGAAGCTTCAGCCCCTTCAATGGGGAGTCCACTGGGGTATAAAACTAGTGAACAGGTTTTTGCTTAGAAAATACAGCTGGTTTATGAGGGGGTCATAAAGCTAGTTTTCAAGGGGACCAAAAGAAGAGACCAGGCTCTAAGACTTCAGAGAGATCCAAAAAGAGATAATGCCACTGGGATGAAAGGGTCTAAGGCAAAACGGAGAGATAGTTACAAGGGAAGATGACAAAACCAGATGTATGGACCTTTGTGGCACCAGGGTCTGAAGACTGCACTGAGTTCAGAGATCTTCACACTAGATCACACACACACACACACACACACACACACACACACTCACACACTCACACTGAATGAAATATATGGTAATAGGATAATGAGTTGTACCCATTTTCTATTGGTTAAGTGTCAGAGAAAGAGGACTGGAGAGACACCTATGCAGAAGGGTATTTAATGTCATGCAACAATTGTAAGAACACAGTATTCTGTTTTGTCCTGTACCTGGGACCAGACTCCCTGCATATTTCAATAAACCTAACAACTGATTGAAGAAAAGGACTCTGTGCAGTTTCTTGAATCTACTTACTCACCATTCTTTTTTTTCTGTTACATCAGTGGCAATGCTGCAGCACTGATCAGCACCACATTCACAGATCTGCTCAGTTACTGTCACTGTGGCAATGCTGCAGCTCTGATCAGCACCACATTCACAGATCTGCTCAGTTACTGTCACTGGCAATGCTGCAGCCCTGATCAGCACCCATTCCACAGATCTGCTCAGTTACTGTCACTGTGGCAATGCTGCAGCCCTGATCAGCACCACATTCACAGATCTGCTCAGTTACTGTCACTGGCAATGCTGCAGCCCTGATCAGCACCACATTCACCGATCTGCTCAGTTACTGTCACTGTGGCAATGCTGCAGCTCTGATCAGCACCACATTCACAGATCTGCTCAGTTACTGTCACTGTGGCAATGCTGCAGCCCTGATCAGCACCACATTCACAGATCTGCTCAGTTACTGTCACTGTGGCAATGCTGCAGCTCTGATCAGCACCACATTCACAGATCTGCTCAGTTACTGTCACTGTGGCAATGCTGCAGCACTGATCAGCACCACATTCACATAGCAGAGTCTATCAGGAATGTTTCAGTGTGATTAGCAGAGTCCGCAGCTCTATCAGGAATATTTCAGTGTGATTAGCAGAGTCTGCAGCTCTATCAGGAATGTTTCAGTGTGATTAGCAGAGTCTGCAGCTCTATCAGGAATGTTTCAGTGTGATTAACAGAGTCTGCAGCTCTATCAGGAATGTTTCAGCGTGATTAGCAGAGTCTGCAGCTCTATCAGGAATGTTTCAGTGTGATTAACAGAGTCTGCAGCTCTGTCAGGAATGTTTCAGTGTGATTAGCAGAGTCTGCAGCTCTGTCAGTAATGTTTCAGCGTGATTAGCAGAGTCTGCAGCTCTATCAGGAATGTTTCAGTGTGATTAGCAGAGTCTGCAGCTCTATCAGGAATGTTTCAGTGTGATTAGTAGAGTCTGCAGCTCTATCAGGAATGTTTCAGTGTGATTAGCAGAGTCTCCAGGTCTGTCAGGAATGTTTCAGTGTGATTAGCAGAGTCTGCAGCTCTATCAGGAATGTTTCAGTGTGATTAGCAGAGTCTGCAGCTCTATCAGGAATGTTTCAGTGTGATTAGCAGAGTCTGCAGCTCTGTCAGGAATGTTTCAGTGTGATTAGCAGAGTCTGCAGCTCTATCAGGAATGTTTCAGTGTGATTAGCAGAGTCTGCAGCTCTATCAGGAATGTTTCAGTGTGATTAGCAGAGTCTGCAGGTCTATCAGGAATGTTTCAGTGTGATTAGCAGAGTGCAGCTCTATCAGGAATGTTTCAGTGTGATTAGCAGAGTCTGCAGCTCTATCAGGAATGTTTCAGTGTGATTAGCAGAGTGCAGCTCTATCAGGAATGTTTCAGTGTGATTAGCAGAGTCTGCAGCTCTGTCAGGAATGTTTCAGTGTGATTAGCAGAGTCTGCAGCTCTATCAGGAATGTTTCAGTGTGATTAGCAGAGTCTGCAGCTCTATCAGGAATGTTTCACAGTGTGTTGTTGTAATGGCATGAGGTATTAATTGTTATTAATTATAAGTTTTACATTATGTGTATGTCTTTTATGGTCAAGAATCATTGTTTAAATTGTGAGTGAATGTGTTTTTATAGTCGTTTTAATGCAGTATTATCCAAGTTTAGAATCCTCTTATTAGACGTGGCTGACCCTGAGACGGGGGGAAGGTGCATTCAAACACAAAGTGGACGCACTGTGCCGCATTACACGTGGAGGACCATAAGGTCAGCGAGCAGCGCCCCCTTTCCCACAGAGGAAGTGTGTGGCCGGCTCACCGAGTGTGATGAGAGAACGACGACCTCGATTACTGGACAGAAACCAGTATAAATTTACAAAGGTATAAATATCAAACATTGTAAAGTTTTGTCAGTCTTTTCATCTCTTTCGAATTGACTCCATGGATATCTGTGCTTTCTGATACAAACATATCATGTACTGAGCTGTACTGAGGCCTGGTCCAAAGTCAGTTTAAATCTCGTGCTTATATGACTGTATTGGAGGTAAACCTTTCTTGTGTTGAATCAAAAACCATTTGTCATCTTAATTGTTTCACTACACTGTGTAATCCACTGAACTATCAGGGTGTAATATCTCTATATAATAACTAGATACACTGTGTAATCCACTGAAATATCAGGGTGTAATATCTCTATATAATAACTAGATACACTGTGTAATCCACTGAACTATCAGGGTGTAATATCTACAGATATTGGGCAGCAGTGTGGAGTAGTGGTTAGGGATCTGGACTCTTGACCGGAGGGTTGTGGGTTCAATCCCCGGTGGGGGACACTGCTGCTGTACCCTTGAGCAAGGTACTTTACCTAGATTGCTCCAGTAAAAACCCAACTGTATAAATGGGTAATTGTATGTAAAATAATGTGATATCTGTATAATGTGAAATAATGTATAATGTGATATCCTGTAACAATTGTAAGTCGCCCTGGATAAGGGCATCTGCTAAGAAATAAAAATAATAATAATAATACAGATAACTAGATACACTGTGTAATCCACTGAACTATCAGGGTGTAATATCTCTATATGATAACTAGATACACTGTGTAATCCACTGAACTATCAGGGTGTAATATCACTATATAATATCTAGATACACTGTGTAATCCACTGAAATATCAGGGTGTAATATCTCTATATGATAACTAGATACACTGTGTAATCCACTGAACTATCAGGGTGTAATATCACTATATAATATCTAGATACACTGTGTAATCCACTGAAATATCGGGGTGTAATATCACTATATAATAACTAGATACACTGTGTAATCCACTGAAATATCAGGGTGTAATATCTCTATATAATAACTACATGTACTGTGTAAGTTTGGCATCTGGGAGACAGAAAGTGGGGATTGCCAGCCACTTACATTTGATAACTAGAAATGGGAGTTTTTGAGAATGAAAATAAAAGCCATTTCTTTTTTAAACGCACACACATGAGCTCAGTATAGCAGCAGAATAAGCCAGTCACTCGTGGGGTTTCATTGCTTTGTGTTTTATTATAAGAACACATTGTTCATACTGTACAGAACACATTTCATATACAGCAGCTTCACACAATGAAAACTTCAAACTGAGCTCCTCACACTGAGCACTGAATCAGACATACAAGCTGGGATCATTAATCCAAACTGAGCTCCTCACACTGAGCACTGAATCAGACATACAAGCTGGGATCATTAATCCAAACTGAGCTCCTCACATTGAGCACTGAATCAGACATACAAACTGGGATCATTAATCCAAACTGAGCTCCTCACACTGAGCACTGAATCAGACATACAAGCTGGGATCATTAATCTAAACTGAGCACCTCACATTGAGTACTGAATCAGACATACAAGCTGGGATCATTAATCCAAACTGAGCTCCTCACATTGAGCACTGAATCAGACATACAAACTGGGATCATTAATCCAAACTGAGCTCCTCACACTGAGCACTGAATCAGACATACAAGCTGGGATCATTAATCTAAACTGAGCACCTCACATTGAGTACTGAATCAGACATACAAGCTGGGATCATTAATCCAAACTGAGCACCTCACACTGAGCACTGAATCAGACATACAAGCTGGGATCATTAATCTAAACTGAGCACCTCACATTGAGTACTGAATCAGACATACAAGCTGAGATCATTAATCCAAACTGAGTTCCACACACTGAGCACTGAATCAGACATACAAGCTGGGATCATTAATCTAAACTGAGCACCTCACATTGAGTACTGAATCAGACATACAAGCTGGGATCATTAATCCAAACTGAGCTCCTCACACTGAGCACTGAATCAGACATACAAGCTGCGATCATTAATCCAAACTGAGCACCACACACTGAGCACTGAATCAGACATACAAGCTGGGATCATTAATCCAAACTGAGCTCCTCACACTGAGCACTGAATCAGACATACAAGCTGGGATCATTAATCCAAACTAGCTCCTCACATTGAGTACTGAATCAGACATACAAGACATACCCCCCCCCCACAGCTCTCTCCACTCTGTGTGTGTAACCCCCCCAGCTCTCTCCACTCTGTGTGTGTGTAACCCCCCCAGCTCTCTCCACTCTGTGTGTGTGTACCCCCCCCAGCTCTCTCCACTCTGTGTGTGTGTAACCCCCCAGCTCTCTCCACACTGTGTGTGTGTAACCCCCAGCTCTCTCCACTGTGTGTGTAACCCCAGCTCTCTCACTGTGTGTGTGTGCCCCCCCAGCTCTCTCCACTCTGTGTGTGTAACCCCCAGCTCTCTCCACTCTGTGTGTGTAACCCCCAGCTCTCCACTCTGTGTGTGTGTAACCCCCCCAGCTCTCTCCACTCTGTGTGTGTGTAACCCTTAATAGCTCTCTCCACTCTGTGTGTGTAACCCCCAGCTCTCTCCACTCTGTGTAACCCCCAGCTCTCTCCACTGTGTGTGTAACCCCCAGCTCTCTCCACTCTGTGTGTGTGCCAACCCCCAGCTCTCTCACTCTGTGTGTGTGTGAACCCCTCAGCTCTCTCCACTCTGTGTGTGTGTAACCCCCAGCTCTCTCCACTCTGTGTGTGTGTAACCCCCCAGCTCTCTCACTGTGTGTGTGTGTAACCCCCAGCTCTCTCCACTCTGTGTGTGTGTGTGCCCCCAGCTCTCTCCACTCTGTGTGTGTAACCCCCAGCTCTCTCCACTGTGTAACCCCCCCCAGCTCTCTCCACTCTGTGTGTGTGTAACCCCCAGCTCTCTCCACTCTGTGTGTAACCCCCCAGCTCTCTCCACTCTGTGTGTGTAACCCCCAGCTCTCTCCACTGTGTGTGTAACCCCCCAGCTCTCTCCACTCTCTGTGTGTGTGTAACCCCCAGCTCTCTCCACTCTGTGTGTGTGTAACCCCCCAGCTCTCCACTGTGTGTGTGTAAACCCCCAGCTCTCTCCACTCTGTGTGTGTGTACCCCCCCAGCTCTCTCCACTCTGTGTGTGTGTAGCCCCCAGCTCTCTCCTCTGTGTGTGTAACCCCCCAGCTCTCTCCACTCTGTGTGTGTGTAACCCCCCCCAGCTCTCTCCACTGTGTGTGTGCCCCTCTATTGCGGGGGCTGTGTCTCTGTGAAGAGCCCCTGCACCAGTCTGTGATAGTTGCCCTCCCTCCTCATTAGCTCCTGGTGAGTGCCCTGCTCCCGCACCTCACCGCCCTCAATCACGATGATGTGATCAGCCTTCTCCACCGTCTTCAAGCGATGAGCGATCACCAGCACCATCTGACCCCGGGTGCGAGACAGAGACTCCTGGATCTGAGAGGAGAGAGAGAGGCAGGTGAACACAGTGACCGTAGGGGAGGGGCAGGTAGAAACACAGTCAGAGCAGGGGAGGGGTATTAACACAGTGAGAGCAGGGAGGGTATTAACACAGTGAGAGCGGGAGGGCAGGTATTAACACAGTGAGAGCAGGGGAGGGGTATTAACACAGTGAGAGCAGGGGAGGGGCATTAACACAGTGAGAGCAGGGAGCAGGTATTAACACAGTGAGAGGGGGGAGGTATTAACACAGTGAGAGGAGGAGGGGGGGTATTAACACAGTGAGGCAGAGGGTCTTTACACAGTGAGCAGGGAAGGCACATGCTTTACACAGTGAGGCAAGGAGGGGTATTAACACAGTGAGGCAGGGGAAGGGCACAATTAACACAGTGAGAGCAGGGGGGACAGGTATTAACACAGTGAGGCAGGGGGGGTATTAATAACAGTGAGAGCAGGGGAGGGGCAGGTATTAACACAGTGAGAGCAGGGGAGCAGGGCAGGTATTAACACAGTGAGCAGGGGAGGGGTCTTTAAAAGTGAGAGCAGGGAGGGGCAGGTCTTTCCCACAGTGAGAGAAGGGGAGGGCAGGTAACACAGTGAGCAGGGAGGGGCAGAGTATTCTAAGTGAGGAAGCAAGGGAGGGGCAGGTCTTAACACAGTGAGAGCAGGGAGGTATTAACACAGTGAGAGCAGGGGAGGGCAGGTAATGCACAGTGAGAGCAGGGAGGGGTATTAACACAGTGAGAGCAGGGGAGGGGGCAAATATTAACACAGTGAAGCAGGAGAAGGGTCAGGTATTAACACAGTGAGAGCAGGGGAGGGGTCAGGTATTAAAACAGTGACAGCAGGGAGGGCAGAGTAACACAGTGAAACAGGGGGGGCAGGTGTAACACAGTGAGAGCAGGGAGGGGTATTAACACAGTGAAGCAGGGAGGGGCAGGTATTAACACAGTGAGAAACAGGGGAGGGGCAGGTGTTAACACAGTGAGAGCAGGGAGGGGCAGGTATTAACACAGGAGAGCAGGGAGGGGCAGGTAACACAGTGACAGCAGGGGAGGGTCAGGTATTAACACAGTGAGAGCAGGAGGGTGTTAACACAGTGAGAGCAGGGAGGGGACAGGAAAACACAGTGAGAGCAGGGGAGGGGCAGGTATTAACACAGTAAAGCAGGGGAGGGGTATTAACACAGTGAGAGCAGGGGAGGGGGCAGGTGCTTTCCCCACAGTGAGAGCAGGGAGGGGAGGGGCAATTAACACAGTGAGAGCAGGGGGGTAAATTAACACAGTGAGAGCAGGGGGGGCAGGTATTAACAGAGTGAGAGCAGGGAGGGGCAGGTATTAACACAGTGAGAGCAGGGAGGTATTAACACAGTGAGGAGCAGGGGAGGGGCAGGTGTTAACACAGTGAGAGCAGGGGAGGTATTAACACAGTGAGAGCAGGGAGGGCATTAACACAGTGAGAACAGGAGGGTATTAACACAGTGAGAGGAGGGAGGGTCAGGTATTACCACAGTGAAACAGGGAGGGGCAGGTATTAACACAGTGAGAGCAGGGAGGGGCAGGGTATTAACCCTGTAGTGAGAGCAGGGGGAGGTATTAACCCCACAGTGAGAGCAGGGGGGGGCAGGTATTAACACAGTGAGCAGGGGAGGGGCAGGGCACACAGTGAGAGCAGGAGGGGGTAGTATGCACAGTGAGGCAGGGGAGGGTCAGGTATTAACACAGTGAGAGCAGGCGAGGGGCAAGATTAACACAGTGAGAGCAAGGGAGGGGTATTAACACAGTGAGAGCAGGGGAGGGGGCAGGTATTAACACAGTGAGAGCAGGGGAAGGGATATTAACACAGTGAGAGCAGGGGAGGGGTATTACCACAGTGAGAGCAGGGGAGGGGTATTAACACAGTGAGAGCAGGGGAGGGTGTAGTGGAAGTTTTCAACAACCTATTCATTGCTGTAGATAAGCAAGCAGATAGCAGGATGGTAGTTTGAATGTACGTGCGGAAAGCCACGTCTAACTCATCCTGCTATCTCACAGCTACAGTCAAAATCACAAATACACTTTTTATACCTATTACACATAAAGTTATTATTTCTTATAGCTCATGTTCCGCTCGTCCTATTGACTCGGGACAGGTCTCTACTTAAACTTAACGTTACAACCAATATTGTTATCTTAAAACCTATTTGTTTGCTATTGAGCAAGCTAAGCAATTGCAATGTTACAAAAATTCCATTACAAGGGGTATTAACACAGTGAGAGCAGGGGAGGGGTATTAACACAGTGAGAGCAGGGGAGGGGTATTAACACAGTGAGAGCAGGGGAGGGGTATTAACACAGTGAGAGGCAGGGGAGGGTATTAACACAGGAGAGCAGCAGGGGGGGGGCAGGTATTAACACAGTGAGAGCAGGGGAGGGGTAGTAACACAGTGAAACAGGGGAGGGGAATTAACACAGTGAGAACAGGGGAGGGGCAGATGTGCTCCCACAGTGAAAGCAGGGGGAGGGGGCAAGGTATTAACACAGTGAGGGAACAGGGGAGGGGCAGGTGCCTGAGGTGAGGAGAGCAGGGAGGGGTATTAACACAGTGAGAGCAGGGGAGGGGAGTAACACAGTGAGAGCAGGGGGGGGGGTATTAACACAGTGAGAGCAGGGGAGGGGGCAGGTATTAACACAGTGAGAGCAGGGAGGGAGGCATACAGTGAGGGAGATGAGGGGAGGGGTCTAGTGACAGTGAGAGCAGGGGAGGTATTAACACAGTGAGACAGGGAGAACATATTGTCACAGTGAGAGCAGGGGAGGGGTATTAACACAGTGAGAGCAGGGAGGGGCAGGGATTAACACAGTGAGAGCAGGGGAGGGTATTAACACAGTGAGCAGGGGAGGGCAGGTATTAACACAGGTGAGAGCAGGGAGGGGGTATTAACACAGTGAGAGCAGGGGAGGGGCAGGTATTAACACAGTGAGAGCAGGGGAGGGGTATTAACACAGTGAGAGCAGGGGGGGGGCAGGTATTAACACAGTGAGAGCAGGGGAGGGGTATTAACACAGTGAGAGCAGGGGAGGAGGGCAGGAGAGTTTTTTTCGACGGTTATACAGCGTCTGTGTTGTGCTGCTGCGCACGAGACTGAGAGCGAGTCCCATTCAGACATGCGGTGCGAGCAGGGGGGCGTGGCCACTAGACTGTGTGATCTGTGATTGGTTGTTTATGTTTCGTTAATGTTCTGTTGTCAGGCACTTGTAGGGCTGAAGGGCAGGAGGGGGTAAGGGGGTTGGGTTCTGGTTAGCTGATGGCTGATAACAGTGACAGGTTCGTACGGTCATGGAAATCATGGAAGCGTCATGGAATTTGAAAACGGCGCAAAACACATCTCAAAATAATGCAACATTCAGCATGACACCGTACTTTATACTTTTAGATGTGACGTGTATTTATAAGCAGAGAGGATTTAATTACTTCCAGATTGGCTAGACTGTGCAGTGAAGTATACTATAGAAATATTTCAGTTTAGAGGTGGCTGATGATGGATTAGTAAAATATAACAAGACCTTGTTTTTCTCCGTGGATATTGTGAAGCAAGCACCACTCAGTTAAATTAAGCTATTGCTTTTCTTATGTAAATATCTGTTAACGTCTGTATGGATATATGTTTCATATTGCATTTGTGTTATTATATTTTTCTGTGTTTTTAGAAGACTTCGATATTATCGATATCGAAATACGTGCACGATATCAATATACAATTTTCATATCGATGCCCACCCCTAGTTTTTATTATTATTAAAAACGTGTCGTTGGTCTTTTATTGAAATTCATTTTCAGCTTTCATGTTAAGCTCTTTGTGCTCATTCAATCAAACCAAGTAGGAATTTGCTTGCACTGTTTAAGATGTTTTTCAAGTCAAGTAAGTTGATCTGTGTATAAAAAACGACAACAGAGTGGCAGTCCTCCTTCACAGCCAGTGTCCTCTTACTCTACAGGCACCTGAAATCGGAAGGTAATTCAAATGTTTCCTTCTATTCCTCTCCCTGTCGTTCTGCGCACTGGCAGCGCTTGTTAGATACAGAACAATGTATCCAATCCAAAGCAAGTGCAAAACCTGCCCTGAAATTTAAACATATACATATTCTAAAACTAGCACGCGATGACTAGCAGCAGTTCCATGATTGTTTTAAGTTATTTTATTAGGAGTAAACTTTGCCCTCTAACTCAATGGACCATATTTAGAAGCAGCACAAAGACACAGACACGCTTTCTTAGAGGAATAAGACCATTTTATGAAACAGGAAACAGCTGTTCACTTGTCCTTCCTGCAGCGCAGTTTATGCTGTTAAATATACACTTGTTGAAATGGTTTCATTCAGCAAAATGAAATACAAGTCTTTGCATTTGCTTGAGGTTCAATAGCGATGTATGTGTTTGTGTTGATCTGTTCAGTCTATGTGCTGAACTTCACCAGACCCGGAGTTTACACACCTTGTTATTCACAGCGCTGACTCGCTGGATCCCATCCTTACTGTCTCTTAATGACAATGCAATGCAAACACGTGTTCGTGTACATGTTGTTTAACGTAATGTTTGTTTTTTTGGTTCGTTTATAGCCAGTGAAAAGTGTAACGCTTCTTTTCAATCGCTGACTGATCTAGTTTCCCGTTCCTGATCCTTCAGCTGCAGTGTGACTGCAATCACACTGACTCACATGTTTAAAATAACAAGCCACATTAACAATCACACCAGGAACTAATTTACAATGAACACATTTTAAATGAGAAACCAAAACAAAGGAGGACAAACGGGATGCGAGGGGCGGTAGCGTATTAAACAGTGTCGCTCTTTCTTTCTTTACCTGGCAATTCAGGAATCGGAAATTAATACTGACGGCGGACCAACAGACCGCTCTAAAAACTTCCGTATTATTACACTATGTAACACAATTTTGTTCCTGGGTAGTAAGTGTTATTTCCTAATTGCTTATGCCTCAGAAGTATAGAAAATGGCTATCATTCCCCACAAACTTTGCTTTTGTGACCAGGACAGTGATATTTTGAAATTTACCTATTTCCAATGAGAAAATGGGCTTAATTTGTGTCTTTTCGTTCACATAAAGTCAGAAAAAACAACATATGAATCCAAATTAACATGTATTTATACTAAAGTAATACAAAAATGACTACAAAAGATTTAGAAGTGAGTAGTTTTTCGAGATTTACGATTATACTGTAAATCACTTTTCACGAATCAGCCCCCAAAATGTAGTCTCCCATCATGTTCTCGTTATACTGTCCTTGGTAGCGGCGTTCAAAGTCCATTTATATCCTGGTGGAAGCGCTTGCCTTGCTCCTCCGAGTACGCTCCCATGTTCTCCTTGAATTTATCAAGATGAGCATCAAGGATATGGACTTTGAGGGACATCCTACAGCCCATTGTGCCGTAGTTCTTCACCAGAGTCTCAACCAGCTCCACATAGTTTTCGGCCTTGTGATTGCCCAGGAAGCCCCGAACCACTGCGACAAAGCTGTTCCAAGCCGCTTTCTCCTTACTAGTGAGCTTCTTGGGGAATTCATTGCACTCCAGGATCTTCTTTATCTGTGGTCCAACGAAGACACCGGCTTTGACCTTTGCCTCAGACAGCTTAGGGTAGAAGTCTTGAAGGTACTTGAAGGCTGCCGACTCCTTATCTAGAGCTCTGACAAATTGTTTCATAAGGCCCAATTTGATGTGCAGTGGTGGCATCAGCACCTTCCGGGGTCCACCAGTGGCTCCCACTTGACGTTGTTCCTCCCCACAGAGAACTCGGTCCGCTGTGGCCAGTCCCGCCTGTGGTAGTGCGCCTTGGTGTCCCTGCTGTCCCAAAGGCAAGATAGCAGAGAAACTTGGTAAAACCGCCTTGGAGACCCATCAGAATGCCACCATTTTGAAGTCTCCTATGACCTCCCAGCCGTACTCATCATACTTCAAGGCGTCCAGCAAGGTCTTGATGCTGTTGTAATCCTCTTTGAGGTGCACCAAGTGAGCCAGGGAAGAGACGGGTACTTGTTACCATTATGGAGCAGCACGGCTTTGAGGCTCCTGGATGAGCTGTCAATGAAGAGGCGCCACTCATTCTGGTTACAGGCGATTCCGATTGCCTCGAACAGACTGGTCACATTGTGGCAGAAGCAGAGCCCATCTTGACGGGTGAAGAAGCTGGAAAAAGGTTGGTGACGCTTCCTCTGATCTGCGACTTGCACACTTTCATCCAACAAGTTCCACTCTTGAGCCTAGACGCAAAAGCTCGGCATTGGACTTGGTGAGACCAAGATCTCTAATCAAGTCGTTGAGGTCTTTTTGGTTGGGGTAGTATGGGTTTCTCCTCAGCTCCACCTCTGAAATTGTCATCTGGATCTACAACGTCTTCCTCGCTCTCTGACTTGCTGCTCTCTTCTAAAGATGGCTGCTCTGTCTCCGGAGGAGTGGGTACGGGGAGCTCATGGCAGTGTGGCACCGGGGCGATGGATGAAGGAAGGTCCGGATACGTGATAGCAGGTGCATTCTTGCCAGTCCGGACGTTTGGAAGGGTCCACCATGCAGAAGTAGCAGTTGCTTGAGTGGTCAGTGGGTTCCCGCCAAATTCTTGGGATAGCGAACTTCATGGCTCTCTTTTTCCCTCTGTACCATCCTACAAAAAATACATTTATTTCACCCATGACTAATGTGTAAGAGATTCTCCCAACATTTTTCATATATGATATATTTTTCAATAACATTGAAAATTGTAAAACATTTTAAAATTAAAAACTTTTACAATTTTAAAATTTTAACAAATTTTATAACATAAAATTCCGAGCAACAATTGTCCATCTTACCTTCCAGAGTTTTTTGCAGTGCTCGCAGGAGAAATGAGGTGCCCAGGGTTTGTCTTGATCCCGACAGGCATGCAGAAATATGCCTTGTAGGCCTCACACATCTTAGCAGATGCTTCCACGGAGTACTTTTTCGCTCTTGTCTTGATAAATTGGCCGCAGACATAGCAAAATCGTCTGCGGATGCTTGCAGCCTCTTGATGCCATCTCAGAAAAATGCAGATATGTATCCACTTAGGCAGCTGGAACTAAACTGAACTGGTGGGCTTAAGGCCCCTGTATTTATACTACTATTTATGTTACTGGAAAGTTCTAGAAAGCTCTAGAAGTTACTCCAAGTTTACTCAGCACTGAATCTATCTGGAATGTTCTGGAAAAGTTCAAAATCTTTTTCTTGGGAAGCGGTGAACCGATTAATCTGAAACTTTGCATACATCATTAGCAACCAATCCCACCAAGAAGTTGCTGCGATAAAGTTTACTATCAAAATGGCTGCCACAAATTTTACCGAAACGCGCCCCTAACAGCAAACTGCGTTTATTTGAAAGCCGCTTGACCAACAAACTCCCAATTTTGTACATTTACGTCTTAAATTTAAAACGGTCTCAGTTGACAAACGGTTTACTTGACAAACTCCAAATTTCACAAGCATCATCCCTGTCACTGTGTCAACACAACTGACTCTAACAAAAATGGTGTTGACCGGAAACAAAATGGCCTGATGCATTTTTTTAGAAACCTTTCGAAATCCTCTCCTTGGGAAGCGGTGAAGTGATTGATCTGACACTTGGCATCAACATCCAAACCTGCTTCAAGTTTTGGGAAGCAGAAGTTGCTGTGATAAAATTTAATATCAAAATACTGCCACCAAATTTGACGAAACGCTCACCAAACAAACAACTGCTTCTGCTCGAAAACCTTTTAACCAGCTTACTCCCAACTTAGTAACATCATCCCGGCGACAAGAGAATTCACAAAATGGTGTTGTTTTGTTAAGATGGCCAGCAGTGTGGAGTAGTGGTTAGGGCTCTAGACTCTTGACCGGAGGGTCGTGGGTTCATTCCTAGGTGGGGGACACCGCTGCTGTACCCTAGATTGCTCCAGTAAAAACCCAACTGTATAAATGGGTAATTGTATGTAAACATAATGTGATATCTTGTAACAATTGTAAGACGCCCTGGATAAGGGCGTCTGCTAAGAAATAAATAATAATAATGGCCGCCAGCCCTTCATTTTCTTGTTAAATTTAAAACCGCTTCAGTTTAAAAACGGTTTAGTTGATTAACTCCAAACCTGAAAACCATCATGCCTGTGTCGGTGAAATTAAGTTTTTCAAAAATGGTGTTTGTGCGTGAACCAAGATGGCCACCTGACGCATTTTTCTGGAGAACTGGTGAAGTTACTGATTTCAAACTTGGCAAATATCAAGAGCCGTAAAACTGCCTGGCAGTTCTAGTTATTGTTGTTGTTGTTGTTGTTGTTTTATTTAGTAGTATTTAGTAGTAGTTGTAGTAAGTTGTATCTTGTGTGTTTCTATCTTTGACCCGAATATCAGGGGAGAGTCCCCTCCTCCAGAAATGATGCAGTGCAGGAATTCACAGGGTCAGCACAGCAGGAGTGGCCGAGCCTCGCCCTGCGTGAACCACCTTCATCATCTGGTATCTCCCCTAGTAGCAGTAGTAGTATTTTATTATTAATAATTTTATCCTCGTCAACTTCGTAAGAGTATTTTATGTATTTATTTTTTCAGTTATGTTTCAGACGGACTTGCCCCCTCCTCATGTCACGCTGGGGGCGTCCTGCTGTCACCTCGTATACATGGTTTTGATTGTGAAGCATCTCATGGTTGTTTTTCTGTTTGATATGTTTCCTTTTTGAAAGCAATTAGAAGGATCTGTGTATCACAGTCTGTTCTGCTCACTGTGATTTCAGTTAGAAAAGCTCCCTTGTTTTGAAAGCTCAGTGCTGACAGGTCTGCTGAACCCCCTTCACAGTCAGCGTCATAGACTATCAGACAGACAGAATCTCAGACAGACAGAATCTCAGACAGACAGACAGACTCTCAGACAAACAGAATCTCAGACAGACAGACTCTCTGACAAATGTAATCTCAGACAGACAGACAGACTCTCAGACAAACAATCTCAGACAGACAGACTCTTAGACAGACAGACTCTCAGACAATCAGACAGACTCTCAGGCAAACAAAATCTCAGACAGACAGACAGACTCTCAGACAGACTCTCAAAGGGGCAGGTATTAACACAGTGGCAGGTAAATCCCCCTCTACATTGAAAGTTTACCTAGCAGCCATATCTGCTTGCCATGTTCCCATTGACTCAGTATCACCGGGCACTCATATTCTGGTGACCCATTTTCTAAAGGGTGCTCAGTGGTTGCGTCCTCCTATAAAGGACGTCCTCCCCGAGTGGAGTCTAGACGTGGTACTGGAGGCTCTCACGAAGGCCCCGTTTGAGCCCATAGATACCATACAGCTGAAATATCTCTCTATGAAGACAGCCTTTCTGTTAGCTATCACCTCCGCTAAGCAGGTCAGTGAGCTACAGGCACTGTCTGTGCACAGTTCCTGTATGTGTGTTTGGGAAGATGGAAACGGTATCGTTGTGCATGAACCCTGCTTTCCTCCCTAAGGTTCCACTTGAATCAGTCAGTGGAACTAGAGGCTTTCCATCCCCCTCCCTTCGCGGAGAAGACGGATAGGAGATTGAATTCCCACTTCCCTGTCGACTGTCCCATTGGATTGTGGACACAGTCTCACTGCGTATACTAATGCTGTCCTACCCCCACCTGGGAGGGGGCCACACTCTACCAGAGGTGTGGCTACGCCATGGGCCCTCTTCAGAGGTGCCTCGTTGACCGATGTATGTACTCTGACTAGCTGGACTACCAGATATCGTGTACCAGGTTCTACCGACTCAATGTCGTAGATCCCTCTATGTCTTTTATATATAGAATGAACACATTACCACATAAAGTGGAATGAAACCTGCTGAATAATGTTACCTTAACATATTGAATTACACACTGCTTTGTAGTTTTCCATATACGGACAAAAATTTAAAAAATGTGACATTTCAAAATCTAACATGAAATACTGTACTACTATTATGGCTTCCTGTAGACTTTTGCAATATCGTTTTGTAGTTTCTTTGATAAATAAAATATATATTATGTTCATATATTTTTTTTTACTTTTTTTATTTAATTATGTCTCGATCCTAAAATTCTAGGTGCTGCAAAACCTTTGGCCAGAGCGGTTCTTAAAACTGAATCAGAACAGGAGCGCTTGGCAAAAATTGAAGGTTTTTAGAGATATTTGTATTTTTGCCCCAGTGGCAAAAAAGTCCTGGCTACGCCAGTGGAAACACTTCTGTAAACCAAATCGGCTTTGTGCTTTTGGCCCTCCTGCCCGGAGACTGATGATGCTGCGCATCCTATTGGCTGAGAGCCATCATAATTGGACAGAACCGCGAAGAGCTGTTCAGTGTGTAACTGTGTGTGAGTTTATTTTCTATTACTGTGATGTCTGAAGAGTAGCGGAGATGTTGAGGGCGGTTGTGCTGGGGATCCTGTGCTGCGTTCATGCTGGGTCTGCTGCAGGTGAGTTTACAATCCTACCTTTTTCAAGTTACTGTTTTGTAATAGTAAACCCACACAATTGGACAGGTGCTTCAACATAAAATGTAGAATATTTACACAATGCTGAAGTTGGCTGCTTCTTCTCCAGCTTCTTATTCACACCCCGCAAATGTAACACAAATTGAATAAGTAGCTGGGGTATTTCAGGGGTTAAATCGCTCTGGGCCACTTATTGCAAAGTTGATTCTCACACAGGTAGAACCCCTCTACAGCCCCCATGTGTATTTATCCAGGCCGCTGGGCAAACATGGCACAGATAGCAAGTTGTCATGGGGTCTGGTGCAGTATTTCAAAGTAGATATCCAGTGGAAGCCTGTACGTGATCCATATGTATTCTTCCTGTAGAATTTGTTTGTCTTTTTTTATCTTGTCTGATAATCCATTTTTAAGAAATGCAACCTTAGTGCTTTTCCCATGTAAGTACACTGCTGTGCAGAAGTCTTAGACATGTTCCATGTAAGTGCACTGCTGTGCAGAAGTCTTAGACATGTTCCATGTAAGTACACTGCTGTGCAGAAGTCTTAGACATGTTCCATGTATGGGTACACTGCTGTGCAGAAGTCTTAGACATGTTCCATGTAAGTGCACTGCTGTGCAGAAGTCTTAGACATGTCCCATGTAAGTACACTGCTGTGCAGAAGTCTTAGACATGTTCCATGTAAGTGCACTGCTGTGCAGAAGTCTTAGACATGTTCCATGTAAGTACACTGCTGTGCAGAAGTCTTAGACATGTCCCATGTAAGTACACTGCTGTGCAGAAGTCTTAGATAGTACACACGCAGAGATCTCCAAGTGCCAGAGACATGCAGGCCTTGCAGATATCTTTACATCTTCAACTCCTGAAGGCTTAGTATAATAAATTATTTCCATAATGAAATTCTCAATTAAATCATTAGTAAAAAAAAAAAAAAAGCTTTATTAGTCCCACAGGCGGCGTATAAGAGGCTTGGGGGCTAAGCCTCCCCAAAATAAATTGCCCAAACCCTCACAAGAAATTGTTCTGACTAACTGTAAGAGGGCCAGGAGCCCTGTACAGGAAAAGTGTGCAGGGCAACGCCCTGCTGTTTAAATATAGTATTTATTTATAGAACGGGGTCTCCCCTCCGCCCCTGTGTCTTATTTGTGTTATTTTGTATTTGTTTGTTTTATGATTTATGTATTTATATATGACGGTGAAGTGCCGTATGTTTTGTCTTTGTTTTTATTTTAAAATGTGTTCTGGCAGAGGCGAGATTAGGGCTCATCCTCTGCCAGGAGTAATTAAAAACCTCGTGCAGGAGGTGGCCATCTCCTGAATTAATTAAGTGATGAATGTGTTGCTAAATCAGGAGATGGTCACCTGCATATAAACCTGCAGCTCTCTGCACTCGTGGTGGATTGTTCAGAGGAGAGAACGGAGCAAGAGGGAAATTAATTAATTAATTAATTAATTAATTAATTAATTAATTAATTAATTTATTTATTTATTTATTTATTTATTTAAAGCCAAGATTCTAGGAACAGTGACAATAACGCCCAGCCTGACCTGGGATCGTATTATTATTTGTGTTCCAGATTTGTTTTGGTTTAATCAGTTATTTTGCTCTGTGAGCACTGTGTGTTTTGTGTTTAAACCTTTTATTTTATTTTTGTTGTTTAAAAATAAACAGCGCACGCCGCGTCTTTTTTACTGCAGTATCTGTGTTTTTTTCTTTCCTGACTCTGGCCTGACGTCACCACTTAGCCATCCTGTCTCACCAACACTGAAATATTTGTGAGAGAAGATCGATTTTTTTTTCCGTAAGTGGGAAAGCAGGTCTAAAACATATTTCTCGTTTTCCTACTGCACAAGCCAAACCGCTAGGGCAGCTGGGATATCAAACTCAACACTGTGGTACAGACGCATCGTTTTTGTGATAACTGTGTCGCTACAGTCAGAACATACTTCCATCGACTGTTTGAAGAAATGCCACCTTTCAGAACAGTTTGTGGTTCTGAAGTTTTTGTCTTTAGATTTTTCCAGTCCTTCACTTCATTTTCATTGAAAGCGGGGTCTTTTGAACTTCTGAAAAAGTGTCTGCAAGGAAAGCAGAAAGCCGCATCTGCCTGCTTACTGTACTCTAAATATGAAAACGTATTTTAATATTCTGATGAAAATGAATGGTTTTGCTTACCAAAGACAGTTTTGGGAAACACACGTAAACCAGGCTGTGACGGTCCTGTTGCAGTATCACCAAGGTCCAAAATACAGGATTTAGTTGCATTTCAATGTCATTCGGGGGAGGATGTTTGTACAGACAGATGTCGTCGTGCAGATTATTTTTTGTGGCTTGGAGAAAAAAAACAGCCATGACCTTTTACCTTTGACCATCCCTGCATGAATGCGGACACATCTTATGTGGTGGTCTGACTTCATGTGTGCATCTAGAGTATCCTGCCTATAATTACTACAAGGAACCTCAATACATTGTCTCTCAGATGTGTCTCTTTTGCCCGGCTGTCTGCGCTGCCTGCAGAATCGGCAGAACATTCCTAAAGGTGACAACAAGTCAGTAAACCTCCAGGCTGTGTTTCAAACAAACACTCCCGTCTTTGATATGTAACAAGTTTGATTTGCCTTACATTGACACTTCAACACACAAATCTTAATTCATGCAAGCGAACTGAAAATGGATCATTGGAGGAAGTGTCTAAATTCACATTGTATACTCGTTAGTTACACAAAGCATTTCTTTTAGAGTTACAAATCAATCAACCTATTATTCATTTTTTAAAGGTTGTAAACATACCATGGTCAGTGTTGTGCAGCCAGGGGCTGTACTGGGGTCCTTTACCCATCCTCATTCCATCCCGAGAGGCGATGTTTACTGTGAGAATCGCTCCTTACAGTGCAGACGCACATGCTGACCCAACAGCTCCGCTGCTCCTCTGAGCTCACAGCGCCACGCTGCTCCTCTGAGCTCACAGCTCCGCTGCTGCGCTGCTCCTCTGAGCTCACAGCTCCGCTGCTCCTCTGAGCTCACAGCTCCGCTGCTCCTCTGAGCTCACAGCTCTGCTCCTCCTCCTGCTCCTCTGCCTCTGAGCTCACAGCTCCGCTGCTCCTCTGCTGCTCCACAGCTCCTGAGCTGCTCCTCTGAGCTCACAGCTCTGCTGCTCCTCTGCTCCGCTGCTCCTCCTGGGCTCACAGCTCCGCTGCTCCTCTGAGCTCACAGCTCCGCTGCTCCTCTGCTCACATCTTGCTGCTCCGCTGCTCCTCTGAGCTCACAGCTCTGCTGCTCCTCTGCTCCTCTGAGCTCAGCTCTGCTGCTCCAGCTCTGCTGCTCTCTGCTCCTCTGAGCTCTGAGCTCACTGCTCCTCTGAGCTCACAGCTCTGCTGCTCCTCTGAGCTCACAGCTCCGCTCTTCTGCTCACAGCTCTGCTCCTCTGAGCTCACAGCTCCGCTGCTCTCCTCTGAGCTCACAGCTCTGCTGCTCCTCTGCTCCTCTGAGCTCACAGCTCCGCTGCTCCTCTGAGCTCACAGCTCCGCTGCTCCTCTGCTCCTCTGAGCTCACAGCTCCGCTGCTCCTCTGCTCCTCTGAGCTCACAGCTCCGCTGCTCCTCTGAGCTCACAGCTCCGCTGCTCCTCTGCTCCTCTGAGCTCACAGCTCCTGCTCCTCTGCTCCGCTGCTGCACTGCCCTCTGAGCTCACAGCTCCTGCTGCTGCTGCTCCTCTGAGCTCACAGCTCTGCTCCTCTGCTCCTCTGAGCTCACAGCTCCGCTGCTCCTCTGAGCTCACAGCTCTGCTCCTCTGAGCTCTCAGCTCCTGCTCCTCTGAGCTCACAGCTCTGAGCTCCCTGCTGCTCCTCTGCTCCTCTGAGCTCACAGCTCCGCTGCTCCTGCTCAGCTCCGCTGCTCCTCTGAGCTCACAGCTCCGCTGCTCCTCTGAGCTCACAGCTCCGCTGCTGCGCTGCTCCTCTGAGCTCACAGCTCTGCTCCTCTGCTCCTCACAGCTCACAGCTCTGCTGCTCCGCTGCTCCTCTGAGCTCACAGCTCCGCTGCTCTTCTGAGCTCACAGCTCTGCTGCTCCTCTGCTCCTCTGAGCTCACAGCTCTGCTGCTTCTCTGAGCTCACAGCTCCGCTGCTCCTCTGAGCTCACAGCTCCGCTGCTCCTCTGTGCTGCTCCTCTGCTCCTCTGAGCTCACAGCTCTGCTCCACTGCTCCTCTGAGCTCACAGCTCCGCTGCTCCTCTGAGCTCACAGCTCCGCTGCTGTGCTGCTCCTCTGAGCTCACAGCTCTGCTGCTCCTCTGCTCCTCTGAGCTCACAGCTCCGCTGCTCCTCTGAGCTCACACCTCCGCTGCAGCGCTGCTCCTCTGAGCTCACAGCTCTCCTGCTGTGCTGCTCCTCTGAGCTCACAGCTCTGCTGCTCCTCTGCTCCTCTGAGCTCACAGCTCCGCTGCTCATCTTAGCTCACAGCTCCGCTGCTCCTCTGAGCTCACAGCTCCCTGCTGCTGCTGCTCCTCTGAGCTCACAGCTCTGCTGCTCCTCTGCTCCTCTGAGCTCACAGCTCCTGCTCCTCTTGCTCACAGCTCCGCTGCTCCTCTGAGCTCACAGCTCCGATGCTCCTCTGAGCTCACAGCTCCGCTGCTGTGCTGCTCCTCTGAGCTCACAGCTCTGCTGCTCCTCTGCTCCTCTGAGCTCACAGCTCCGCTGCTCCTCTTAGCTCACAGCTCCGCTGCTCCTCTGAGCTCACAGCTCCGCTGCTCCTCTGAGCTCACAGCTCCGCTGCTGCGCTGCTCCTCTGAGCTCACAGCTCTGCTGCTGCGCTGCTCCTCTGAGCTCACAGCTCTGCTGCTCCGCTGCTCCTCTGAGCTCACAGCTCTGCTGCTCCTCTGAGCTCACAGCTCCGCTGCTCTTCTGAGCTCACAGCTCTGCTGCTCCTCTGCTCCTCTGAGCTCACAGCTCTGCTGCTTCTCTGAGCTCACAGCTCTGAGCTCACAGCTCCCTATCTCTGAGCTCACAGCTCTGCTGCACTGCCTCTGAGCTCACAGCTCTGCTCCTCTGAGCTCACAGCTCTGCTGCTCCTCTGCTCCTCTGAGCTCACAGCTCCGCTGCTCCTCTTAGCTCACAGCTCCGCTGCTCCTCTTGCTCCTCACAGCTCCTGCTCCTCTCTGAGCTCACAGCTCCGCTGCTCCTCTGAGCTCACAGCTCCGCTGCTGCACTGCTCCTCTGAGCTCACAGCTCTGCTCCTCTGCTCCTCTGAGCTCACAGCTCCGCTGCTCCTCTTAGCTCACAGCTCCAGCTGCTCCTGAGCTCACAGCTCCTGCTGCTGCTCCTCTGAGCTCACAGCTCTGCTGCTCCTCTCTGCTCACAGCTCCGCTGCTCCTCTGAGCTCACAGCTCCGCTGCTCCTCTTAGCTCACAGCTCCGCTGCTCCTCTGAGCTCACAGCTCTGCTGCTCCTCTGAGCTCACAGCTCTGCTGCTCCTCTGCTCCTCTGAGCTCACAGCTCCGCTGCTCCTCTTAGCTCACAGCTCCGCTGCTCCTCTGAGCTCACAGCTCCGCTGCTCCTCTGAGCTCACAGCTCCGCTGCTTTCTTCTCCTCTGAGCTCACAGCTCTGCTGCTCCTCTCCTCTGAGCTCACAGCTCTGCTGCTGCTGCTCCTCTGAGCTCACAGCTCTGCTTCTCTGAGAGCACAGCTCTGCTGCTGCTCCTCTGAGCTCACAGCTCTGCTGCTCTCTCTGCTACTCTCTGAGCTCACAGCTCCGCTGCTCCTCTGAGCTCACAGCTCCGCTGCTGCACTGCTCCTCTGAGCTCACAGCTCCGCTGCTCCTCTGAGCTCACAGCTCCGCTGCTGTGCTGCTCCTCTGAGCTCACAGCTCTGCTGCTCCTCTGCTCCTCTGAGCTCACAGCTCCGCTGCTCCTCTTAGCTCACAGCTCCGCTGCTCCTCTGGGCTCACAGCTCCGCTGCTCCTCTGAGCTCACACCTCCGCTGCCGCGCTGCTCCTCTGAGCTCACAGCTCTGCTACTCCTCTGAGCTCACAGCTCCGCTGCTCCTCTGAGCTCACAGCTCCGCTGCTCCTCTGAGCTCACAGCTCCGCTGCTCCTCTGAGCTCACAGCTCCGCTGCCGCGCTGCTCCTCTGAGCTCACACCTCCTCTGCTCCTCTGAGCTCACAGCTCTGCTGCTCCTCTGAGCTCACAGCTCCTCTGCTCCTCTGAGCTCACAGCTCCGCTGCTCCTCTGAGCTCACAGCTCCGCTGCTTCTCTGAGCTCACAGCTCGCTGCTCCTCTGAGCTCACAGCTCCACTGCCGCTCTGCTCCTCTGAGCTCACACCTCCTCTGCTCCTCTGAGCTCACAGCTCTGCTGCTCCTCTGAGCTCACAGCTCCGCTGCTCCTCTGAGCTCACAGCTCCGCTGCTGTGCTGCTCCTCTGAGCTCACAGCTCCGCTGCTCCTCTGAGCTCACAGCTCTGCTGCTCCTCTGCTCCTCTGAGCTCACAGCTCCGCTGCTCCTCTGAGCTCACAGCTCCGCTGCTGTGCTGCTCCTCTGAGCTCACAGCTCCGCTGCTCCTCTGAGCTCACAGCTCCGCTGCTGTGCTGCTCCTCTGAGCTCACAGCTCCGCTTCTCCTCTGAGCTCACAGCTCCGCTGCTCCTCTGAGCTCACAGCTCTCCTGCTCCTCTGAGCTCACAGCTCCGCTGCTCCTCTGAGCTCACAGCTCCTCTGCTCCTCTGAGCTCACAGCTCTGCTGCTCCTCTGAGCTCACAGCTCTGCTGCTCCTCTGAGCTCACAGCTCTGCTGCTCCTCTGAGCTCACAGCTCCGCTGCTGCTGCTCCTCTGAGCTCACAGCTCCGCTTCTCCTCTGAGCTCACAGCTCTGCTGCTCCTCTGCTCCCCTGAGCTCACAGCTCCGCTGCTCCTCTGAGCTCACAGCTCCGCTGCTCCTCTGATCTCACAGCTCTGCTGCTCCTCTTCAGCTCTGCTGCTCCTCTGAGCTCACAGCTCCGCTGCTCCGCTGCTCCTCTGAGCTCACAGCTCCGCTGCTCCTCTGAGCTCACAGCTCCGCTGCTCCTCTGAGCTCACAGCTCTGCTGCTCCTCTGCTCCTCTGAGCTCACAGCTCCTCTGCTCCTCTGAGCTCACAGCTCCGCTGCTCCTCTGAGCTCACAGCTCTGCTGCTCCTCTGCTCCTCTGAGCTCACAGCTCCTCTGCTCCTCTGAGCTCTGCTGCTCCGCTGCTCCTCTGACCTCACAGCTCCGCTGCTCCTCTGAGCTCACAGCTGCGCTGCTCCACTGCTTCTCTGAGCTCACAGCTCTGCTGCTCCTCTGCTCCTCTGAGCTCACAGCTCCGCTGCTCCTCTGAGCTCACAGCTCCTCTGCTCCTCTGAGCTCACAGCTCTGCTGCTCCGCTGCTCCTCTGAGCTCACAGCTCTGCTGCTGCGCTGCTCCTCTGAGCTCACAGCTCCTCTGCTCCTCTGAGCTCACAGCTCCGCTGCTCCTCTGAGCTCACAGCTCCTCTGCTCCTCTGAGCTCACAGCTCTGCTGCTCCTCTGAGCTCACAGCTCCACTGCTCCTCCGAGCTCACAGCTCCGCTGCTGTGCTGCTCCTCTGAGCTCACAGCTGCGCTGCTCCTCTGAGCTCACAGCTCTCCTGCTCCTCTGAGCTCACAGCTCCTCTGCTCCTCTGAGCTCACAGC
Organism: Huso huso; assembly: GCA_036884735.1. Classification (NCBI taxonomy): domain Eukaryota; kingdom Metazoa; phylum Chordata; class Actinopteri; order Acipenseriformes; family Acipenseridae; genus Huso; species Huso huso. The sequence goes on along the minus strand of CM072698.1, from coordinate 9,542,425 downwards.
TCTGCTACTCCTCTGAGCTCACAGCTCCGCTGCTCCTCTGAGCTCACAGCTCCGCTGCTGTGCTGCTCCTCTGAGCTCACAGCTCCGCTGCTCCTCTGAGCTCACAGCTCTGCTGCTCCTCTGCTCCTCTGAGCTCACAGCTCCGCTGCTCCTCTGAGCTCACAGCTCCGCTGCTGTTCTGCTCCTCTGAGCTCACAGCTCCGCTGCTCCTCTGACTCTCAGCTCCGCTGCTGTGCTGCTCCTCTGAGCTCACAGCTCTTCTCCTCTGAGCTCAGCTCCGCTGCTCCTCTGAGCTCACAGCTCTCCTGCTCCTCTGAGCTCACAGCTCCGCTGCTCCTCTGAGCTCACAGCTCCTCTGCTCCTCTGAGCTCACAGCTCTGCTGCTCCTCTGAGCTCACAGCTCTGCTGCTCCTCTGAGCTCACAGCTCTCTGCTGGGCGCTGCTCCTCTGAGCCCACAGCTCCCGCTGCTGTGCTGCTCCTCTGAGCTCAGTCCGCTTCTCCCCTGAGCTCACAGCTCTGCTCCCTCTGTCCCCCTGAGCTCACAGCTCCTGCTGCTCCTCTGAGCTCACAGCTCCCGCTTCTCCTCTGATCTCACAGCTCTGCTGCTCCTCTGAGCTCCAGCTCTGCTGCTCCTCTGAGCTCACAGCTCCGCTGCTCTGCTCCTCTGAGCTCACAGCTCACCTCCTGCTCCTCTGAGCTCACAGCTCTGCTGCTCCTCTGAACTCCACAGCTCGCTGGTCCTCTGAGCTCACAGCCTGCTGCTCCTCTGCTCCTCTGAGCTCACAGCTCCCCTGCTCCTCTGAGCTCACAGCTCCGCTGCTCCTCACAGCTCGCTGCTGCTCTGCTCCTCTGAGCTCACAGCTCCTCTGCTCCTCTGAGCTCTGCTGCTCCATGCTCCTCTGACCTCACAGCTCCGCTGCTCCTCTGAGCTCACAGCTGCGCTGCTCCCTCTTCTCTGGGCTCGCTCTGCTGCTCCTCTGCTCCTCTGAGCTCACAGCTCGCTGCTCCTCTGAGCTCACAGCTCCCTCTGCTCCTCTGAGCTCACAGCTCTGCTATCCCGCTGCTCCTCTGAGCTCACAGCTCTGCTGCGCGCTGCTCCTCTGAGCTCACAGCTCCTCTGCTCCTCTGAGCTCTGGCTCCGCTGCTCCTCTGAGCTCACAGCTCCTCTGCTCCTCTGAGCTCACAGCTCTGCTGCTCCTCTGAGCTCACAGCTCCACTGCTCCTCGAGCTCACAGCTCCGCTGCTGTGCTGCTCCTCTGAGCTCACAGCTCGCTGCTCCTCTGAGCTCACAGCTCTCCTGCTCCTCTGAGCTCACAGCTCCTCTGCTCCTCTGAGCTCACAGCTCCTCTGCTCCTCTGAGCTCACAGCTCTGCTGCTCCTCTGGGCTCACAGCTCCGCTCCTCTGAGCTCACAGCTCCGCTGCTCCTCTGAGCTCACAGCTCCGCTGCTGTGCTGCTCCTCTGAGCTCACAGCTCCGCTTCTCCTCTGAGCTCACAGCTCTGCTGCTCCTCTGAGCTCACAGCTCTGCTGCTCCTCTGCTCCCCTGAGCTCACAGCTCCGCTGCTCCTCTGAGCTCACAGCTCCGCTGCTCCTCTGATCTCACAGCTCTGCTGCTCCTCTGAGCTCACAGCTCTGCTGCTCCTCTGAGCTCACAGCTCCGCTGCTCCGCTGCTCCTCTGAGCTCACAGCTCCGCTGCTGCGCTGCTCCTCTGAGCTCACAGCTCCGCTGCTCCTCTGAGCTCACAGCTCCGCTGGTCCTCTGAGCTCACAGCACTGCTGCTCCTCTGCTCCTCTGAGCTCACAGCTCCTCTGCTCCTCTGAGCTCCAGCTCTGCTCCTCTGAGCTCACAGCTCTGCTGCTCCTCTGCTCCTCTGAGCTCACAGCTCCTCTGAGCTCTGCTGCTCCGCTGCTCCTCTGACCTCACAGCTCCGCTGCTCCTCTGAACTCACAGCTCTGCTGCTCCACTGCTTCTCTGAGCTCACAGCTCTGCTGCTCCTCTGCTCCTCTGAGCTCACAGCTCCGCTGCTCCTGAGCTCACAGCTCCTCTGCTCCTCTGAGCTCACAGCTCTGCTGCTCGCTGCTCCTCTGAGCTCACAGCTCTGCTGCTCCGCTGCTCCTCTGAGCTCACAGCTCCTCTGCTCCTCTGAGCTCACAGCAGTCTGCTCCTCTCCTCACAGCTCCTCTGCTCCTCTGAGCTCACAGCTCTGCTGCTCCTCTGAGCTCACAGCAGCCCACTGCTCCTCCCAGCTCACAGCTCTGCTGTGCTGCTCCTCTGAGCTCACAGCTGCGCTGCTCCTCCTGAGCTCACAGCTCTCCTGCTCCTCTGAGCTCACAGCTCCTCTGCTCCCCTCTGAGCTCACAGCTCTGCTACTCCTCTGAGCTCACAGCTCCCGCTGCTCCTCTGAGCTCACAGCTCCGCTGTGCTGCTCCTCTGAGCTCACAGCTCCGCTGCTCCTCTGAGCTCACAGCTCTCTGCTCCTCTGCTCCTCTGAGCTCACAGCTCCGCTGCTCCTCTGAGCTCACCTCGCTGCTGTGCTGCTCCTCTGAGCTCACAGCTCCGCTGCTCCTCTGAGCTCACAGCTCCCTCTGCTGTGCTGCTCCTCTGAGCTCACAGCTCCTCTTCTCCTCTGAGCTCACAGCTCCGCTGCTCCTCTGAGCTCACAGCTCGCTGCTCCTCTGAGCTCACAGCTCACTGCTCCTCTGAGCTCACAGCTCCTCCTCCTCTGAGCTCACAGCTCTGCTGCTCCTCCTCTGAGCTCACAGCTCTGCTGCTCCTCTGAGCTCACAGCTCTGCTGCTGCGCTGCTCCTCTGAGCTCACAGCTGCTGTGCTGCTCCTCTGAGCTCACAGCTCCGCTTCTCCTCTGAGCTCACAGCTCTGCTGCTCCCTCTCCCCTGAGCTCAGCCTCCTGCTGCTCCTCTGAGCTCACAGCTCCGCTGCTCCCTCCTGATCTCACAGCTCTGCTGCTCCTCTGAGCTCACAGCTCCGCTCTCGCTGCTCCTCTGAGCTCACAGCTCTGAGCTCCGCTGCTCCTCTGAGCTCACAGCTGCTGCTGCTCTGCTCCTCTGAGCTCACAGCTAAGCTGCTCCTCTGAGCTCACAGCTCCCTGGCTCCTCTGAGCTCACAGCACTGCTGCTCCTCTGCTCCTCTGAGCTCACAGCTCCTCTGCTCCTCTGAGCTCAGCTGCTCGCTGCTCCTCTGACCTCACACAGCTTGTTGCTGCTCCTCCTCTGAGCTCACAGCTCCTCTGCTTCTCTGAGCTCTGTCTGCTGCTCCTCTCCTCTGAGCTCACAGCTCCGCTGCTCCTCTGAGCTCACAGCTCCTCTGCTCCTCTGAGCTCACAGCTCTGCTGCCCTGCTCCTCTGAGCTCACAGCTCTGCTGCTCGCCTCCTCTGAGCTCACAGCTCCTCTGCTCCTCTGAGCTCACAGCTCCGCTGCTCCTCTGAGCTCACAGCTCCTCTGCTCCTCTGAGCTCACAGCTCTGCTGCTCCTCTGAGCTCACAGCTCACTGCTCCTCCTCTGGAGCTCACTCCCTCTGCTCTCCTCTGAGCTGCTGCTCCTCTGAGCTCAGCTCTCCTGCTCCTCTGAGCTCACAGCTCTGCTGCTCCTCTGAGCTCACAGCTCCTCTGCTCCTCTGAGCTCACAGCTCTCTGCTCCTCTGAGCTCACAGCTCCCTCTGCTCCTCTGAGCTCACAGCTCCTCTGCTCCTCTGGAGCTCCCACAGCTCTGCTGCTCTCTGAGCTCACAGCTCCCCGCTGCTCCTCTGAGCTCACAGCTCACTTCTCTGAGCTCACAGCTCCTGTGCTCCCTCTGAGCTCACAGCTCCCGCTTCTCCCTCTGAGCTCACAGCTCTGCTGCTCCCCTCTGCTCCTCTGAGCTCACAGCTCCGCTGCTCCTCTGAGCTCACAGCTCTGCTGCTCCTCTGAGCTCACATCTCTGCTGCTCCGCTGCTCCTCTGAGCTCACAGCTCCTCTTTCGCTCCTCTGAGCTCAGGCTCCGCTGCTCCTCTGAGCTCCCCAGCTCCCTCTGCTCCTCTGAGCTCACAGCTCCGCTGCTCCTCTGAGCTCACAGCTCCGCTGCTCCTCTGAGCTCACACTCCTCTGCTGAACTCCGCTGCTCCTCTGAGCTCTGGAGCTCTGGCTCTGCTGCCCCTCTGAGCTCAGCTCTTGCTCCTCTGAGCTCACAGCTCCTCTGCTCCCCTCTGAGCTCACAGCTCCTCTGCTCCTCTGAGCTCACAGCTCCGCTGCTCCTGCTGCGCTGCCCCTCTGAGCTCCACAGCTCTGCTGCTCCTCTGAGCTCACAGCTCCGCTTCTCTCTCCTCTGCTCACAGCTCCGCTGCTCCTGTGAGCTCAGCTCTGCTGCTCCTCTGAGCTCACAGCTCCCTTCTCTGCTCCTCTGAGCTCACAGCTCCGCTGCTCCTCTGCTCCTCTGAGCTCACAGCTCCTCTGCTCCTCTGAGCTCACAGCTCCTCTGCTCCTCTGAGCTCACAGCTCCGCTGCTCCTCTGAGCTCACAGCTCTGCTGCTCCTCTGAGCTCACAGCTCCGCTGCTCCGCTGCTCCTCTGAGCTCACAGCTCCGCTGCTGCTTGACTGCATGTCTTCAGCAGAGACAGTTTCACTTGCGGTTGCTGCTGCAGGCGAGTGACTTATTTCAGAGTCTCCCCCCTCGTCAGCCCTTGTGCTTTTCTCCCCTTTCGAGGAGAAAGGGGACGGTATTTTGACTGAACTTTGGCGGTCCGCTTTTTGGATGACATTCTGAATGCAACAGGGTATGAAAGCAAGATGGGCATTAATTACTTTCTAGGGCTGGGACAATGGATCGATGCATTGAATCGGTCCGATAACCATCGATGGATCAAAACAAAATGAATATGGTGAAACCACATGTCGTTTCATTAATCCATTTTATTACGATGAAATTAAATGATATAAAACTGTACTCTAGTTCCCCGCCTTTGCTTTCTATTTCTTTCAAAACCCCGCCCCCCACACATATCTACGCACAAACAGTTTGCAGAATTAAGCCGGGAACTCAGTCAAAAGCGTGAACAGAATAAACCCAGTGAAACACCAGTATAGCTGCTACAGGATTAAAGTGTGAACAGAACAAACCCAGTGAAACACCAGTATAGCTGCTACAGGATTAAAGCTTTCTCGGTTAAATTACTAACAATGCCTTCCGACGTTTGGAATTATTTTTTTTCCAAAGAACGACCTGATAAGAACATAAGAACATAAGAAAGTTTACAAACGAGAGGAGGTCATTCAGCCCATCTTGCTCGTTTGGTTGTTAGTAGCTTATTGATCCCAGAATCTCATCAAGCAGCTTCTTGAAGGATCCCAGGGTGTCAGCTTCAACAATATTACTGGGGAGTTTGTTCCAGACCCTCACAATTCTCTTTGTAAAAAAGTGCCTCCTATTTTCTGTTCTGAATGCCCCTTTATCTAATCTCCATTTGTGACCCCTGGTCCTTGTTTCTTTTTTCAGGTCAACAAAGTCCCCTGGGTCGACATTGTCTATACCTTTTAGGATTTTAAGTGTTTGAATCAGATCACCGCATAGTCTTCTTTGTTCAAGACTGAATAGATTCAATTCTTTTAGCCTGTCTGCATACGACATGCCTTTTAAACCCAGGATAATTCTGGTCGCTCTTCTTTGCACTCTTTTTAGAGCAGCAATATCCTTTTTGTAACAAGGTGACCAGAACTGAACACAATATTCTAGGTGTGGTCTTACTAATGCATTGTAAAATTTAACATTACTTCCCTTGATTTAAATTCAACACTTCTCACAATATATCCGAGCATATTGTTGGCCTTTTTTTATAGCTTACCCACATTGTCTAGATGAAGACATTTCTGAGTCAACATAAACTCCTAGGTCTTTTTCATAGTTCCCTTCTTCAATTTCACTATCTCCCATATGATATTTATAATGCACATTTTTATTGCCCGCATGCAATACTTTACACTTTTCTCTATTAAATGTCATTTGCCATGTGTCTGCCCAGTTCTGAATGCTGTCTAGATCATTTTGAATGACCTTTGCTGCTGCAACAGTGTTTGCCACTCCTCCTATTTTTGTGTCGTCTGCAAATTTAACAAGTTTGCTTACTATACCAGAATCTAAATCATTAATGTAAATTAATGATTTAGTTACACCACTAGTTACCTTGCTCCATTTTGAGGTTTCTCCTCTAATCAGTACTTTCTGTTTTCTACATGTTAACCACTCCCTAATCCATGTGCATGCATTTCCATGAATCCCTACTGCGTTCAGCTTGAGAATTAATCTTTTATGTGGGACTTTGCCAAAAGCTTTCTGGAAATCTAAATAAACCATGTCGTATGCTTTGCAGTTATCCATTGTCGATGTTGCATCCTCAAAGAAATCAAGCAGGTTTGTTAGACACGATCTCCCTTTCCTAAAATCATGCTGACTGTCTCCCAGGATACTGTTACCATATAGGTAATTAGTGGATGCTGATACATCGTGGAGGAGCTACATTTAAAACTCTGATAACGAATCTTGCTCCAGGCTGCGCAATGTCCTTTGAAACATTTGCAGAGCAATGCCTTTCCTTACGCATGTAAACCATCATACTGGGGCACTTTTTAATGGCGTGGCAAGTGTGCAGGACGAGGCTGAAGTTGGCTTCTTATTCACCAGCTTCTTATTCACAAGCTTTTAAGTGCATAAATGTATTTGTCTACGTTGAAGAAATAGCCTTGAATTTTAATTGGTTAAATCACGTTGGACCATCGATTTCTCTGCAGGTACCTGAAAAGGGGCAACCCTCCTGCAAGTCCCACTTGTATTTTGCCCGACCCAACGTGGTTTACTGGGGCAGAACAGAGGGCAAACATGCCTCATATGCCAATTGCACAGTAGGGACTCAGTAGATTGCTAAACTGTGCGCACAGATTAGTCCAACGTTTTTTTTTTTTTCCTCAACCATGTCGTCTCTGGGGCGCTGTAAAGATCCACTGCTGTGGGGGAAAAATAATCAGACACGCTTTACAAAACTAGCAAACTCAGCAACGAGCATGTCCAGTATCCCAGCAACCTCAGCAACGAGCATGTTCAGTATCCCAGCAACCTCAGCAACGAGCATGTTCAATATCCCAGCAACCTCGGCAACGAGCATGTTCAGTATCCCAGCAACCTCAGCAACGAGCATGTTCAGTATCCCAGCAACCTCGGCAACGAGCGTGTTCAGTATCACAGCAACCTCGGCAACGAGCATGTTCAGTATCCCAGCAACCTCAGCAACGAGCATGTTCAGTATCCCAGCAACCTCAGCAACGAGCATGTTCAGTATCCCAGCAACCTCAGCAACGAGCATGTTCAGTATCCCAGCAACCTCGGCAACGAGCATGTTCAGTATCCCAGCAACCTCGGCAACGAGCATGTTCAGTATCCCAGCAACCTCGACGCGAGCATGTTCAGTATCCCAGCAACCTCGGCAACGAGCATGTTCAGTATCCCAGCAACATCGATCCCGAGCGAGCGGGTGTTCAGCAAGGCTGGGATGATAGTTAACAAACTCTGTTCTTCTTTGAAACTGGAGAATGTGGATGCCATCATTTTTCTCAACAAAAACAAAAAGCACATCGTTGTGGACCGTGGACTTTATAAAATAAGTTAAATGAGTTAAAGTTGAATTGGTTGGTGTTCCCGCTTTGTTGGATTTTCCCCAAATATTAGTAACTTCGCTAACTAGCCACTTATTGGTGATGATAGTAATAAGGTGATCCAACCAACATTTTGTACTAATTCGCTCAGGATATTCATGTCATCATTAAAGTTACACTGTAGATGCAAACGTTAAAATATTAATACACAACACATTATATTTTGTAATGTAATTGCTTGATCTGGAGTCAAACTCATTTAGGCTGCTTGCGCTGGCTATGTACATATTGTTTAAAATGGAACTCTTTTGGTGAGAGAACAAGTCGTTATGAAAATGACCCGAGTGCCTGTAAATGATAATCCGCTTCTTGCGCTGAGTATCATTTCTCACCCAATCATATTTCGATGCGATAATTGGCAACTTTTTGCGTTGGCCGTAATTTCACAGCCAATCATGTTTCAGTACAACCACAGGGTCATCCACGAATTTTCAATCCGTCACGTTATGTAGGGGGTGGGGAGGTGAGACGACGCAGGAGCCTTGCAGAGCCTGTTCTGCTGAAACAAACCTGAAAACTAACTTCACACGCACTGCCGGGCCTGTATAATAGAAGGGGAACCACTGTACTGTATATATATAGCAAGACAGAGGGGCTGGATTAGACAGGGTTACTGTATATATAGCAAGACAGAGGGGCTGGATTAGACAGGGTTACTGGATATATAGCAAGACAGAGGGGCTGGATTAGACAGGGTTACTGTATATATAGCAAGACAGAGGGGCTGGATTAGACAGGGTTACTGTATATATAGCAAGACAGAGGGGCTGGATTAGACAGGGTTACTGGATATATAGCAAGACAGAGGGGCTGGATTAGACAGGGTTACTGGATATATAGCAAGACAGAGGGGCTGGATTAGACAGGGTTACTGTATATATAGCAAGACAGACGGGCTGCATTAGACTGGGTTACTGGATATATAGCAAGACAGAGGGCTGGATTAGACAGGGTTACTGTATATATAGCAAGACAGAGGGCTGGATTGAACAGGGTTACTGTATATATAGCAAGACAGAGGGGCTGGATTAGACAGGGTTACTGGATATATAGCAAGACAGAGGGGCTGGATTAGACAGGGTTACTGGATATATAGCAAGACAGAGGGGCTGGATTACACAGGGTTTACTGTATATATAGCAAGACAGAGGGGCTGGATTAGACAGGGTTACTGTACTATTATATGAAGGTAGTTTAAATGACTGGAAGAATCACTCAGGATTGACAGTCCCTCTTATTATCCTCCAATCTGCGGTGTTGCTACACCTCAAAGTTATCCAGGTATCCCTCCGGAGACACAGAGAGCTGCTTGTGTCAGTTAGACTAACCAGTGTGTCCTTCCCTGTCCCAGGAACCCACTCCCTGCGGTATTTCTTCACGGGGGTCTCAGAGGGGACGGGGCTCCCTGAGTTCAGTGCTGTGGGACTGGTGGACGATGTGCAGCATGTGCACTACGACAGTATCACCAAGACGATGAGACCCACACAGGACTGGATGGAGAGATCTGAGGGGCCGGAGTACTGGGAGAGAGAGGCTCAAAACCTTATCGGTGCAGAGCAGGTTTTCAAAGCCAATATTGGAGTCGCAATGCAGCGCTTCAACCAGACTGGAGGTGAGCACAGAGACACACACACATGCACGCACACACACACACAGACACACACACACACACACACACAGACACACACACACACACACACATGCACACACACACACACAGACACACACACACACACACACACACACACGCAGACGCACGCACACACACAAACACACACTGAGACACACACACACACACAGAGACACACATACTGAGACGCACGCACGCACACAGACACACACACACACTGAGACAGACACACTCACATACACACTCACACACACACTGAGACACACACACACTGAGACACACACACAAATACACTGAGACACACAACACTGAGACGCATGCACACACAGACACACACACTCACAGACACACTGACACGCACGCACACACAGACACACGCACTGACACACAGAGACACACACACAGAGACACACACAGTGAGACAGACACACTGAGACACACACAGACACACACACTGAGACGCACGCACACACACACAGACACACACACACAGAGACACACACACACTCACACACACTGAGACACACGCACACACACACTGAGACGCACACACACACACACTGAGACACACGCACATTGAGACTCACACACACTCCTCACTTCAAGATATTCAATCACTTGCAACTCTCATTTCTCTTTCAACTCTGTATTTCCACACAGTTCAGAACTGAGGCTCACAATTTTAATAAGCTGCTCTTATTCCCAGTTAATAAAGGAAGCACATCTTCAAATACAATGATGTGAATGTGGTTTTGAAGTGTCACACATTTTAAACTTGATTTAATACATCAGAACTGACTTTTAAAAAGAACCCATTCTTTCAATCATGAATGGTAGCTTGTGATTCCTGGTCTGTTCCATTGTGGCAGCCGTGCTTGAAGCTCCCATTCTGTCCGGGTCTCATGGCAATGTAACTTTCTCTAGACTTTGTTCAGTGAGATGAAGGATGACCTGATTGCATTGCACTGTGCTGTGCGTTATAGAGAGGGTTGGGTTTGGGTATGAACTCTGATGACCTGACTGCATTGCACTGTGCTGTGTGTTATAGAGAGGGTTGGGTTTGGGTATGAACTCTGATGACCTGATTACATTGCACTGTGCTGTGCGTTATTGCAGTTGGGTTTGTGTTGAACTCTGATGACCTGACTGCATTGCACTGTGCTGTGCGTTATAGAGAGGGTTGGGTTTGTGTATGAACTCTGATGACCTGACTGCATTGCACTGTGCTGTGCGTTATAGAGAGGGTTGGGTTTGGGTATGAACTCTGATGACCTGACTGCATTGCACTGTGCTGTGCGTTATAGAGAGGGTTGGGTTTGTGTATGAACTCTGATGACCTGATTGCATTGCACTGTGCTGTGCGTTATAGAGAGGGTTGGGTTTGTGTATGAACTCTGATGACCTGACTGCATTGCACTGTGCTGTGCGTTATAGAGGGTTGGGTTTGGAACTCTGATGACCTGATTGTATTGCACTGTGCTGTGCGTTATAGAGGTTGGGTTTTGTGTATGAACTCTGATGACCTGATTGCATTGCACTGTGCTGTGCGTTATAGAGAGGTTGGGTTTGTGTATGAACTCTGATGACCTGATTGCATTGCACTGTGCTGTGCGTTATACTAGAGTTGGGTTTGTGTATGAACTCTGATGACCTGATTGCATTGCACTGTGCTGTGCGTTATATAGGGTTGGGTTTGGGTGAACTCTGATGGTTGGGTTTGGGTTTGTGTATGAACTCTGATGACCTGATTGCATTGCACTGTGCTGTGCGTTATAGAGAGGGTTGGGTTTGTGTTTGAACTCTGATGACCTGACTGCATTGAACTCACCTGATTGCATTACATTGTGCTGTGTATATAGGGGTTGGGTTTGGGTATGAACTCTGATGACCTGATTGCATTGCACTGTGCTGTGCATTATAGAGAGGGTTGGGTTTGTGTATGAACTCTGATGACCTGATTGCATTGCACTGTGCTGTGCGTTATAGAGAGGGTTGGGTTTGAATTTATAAGGTCACAGTGCACCCAGCACTGCATTCAGCTGGTGAGAGGGAGGAAGGAAGGCTGCACATGAGACACACACCCTGGCAGTGCATTCCAGTGCATGCCCTGACTCATGTAGTGAAGCATTGACTCCTATAGGAATTGGAATTGCTCATTACAAATGCAGCTTGTGGGTCAATACAGTGCTGTGTAATTCATGAGCAATGCCAGGATATTCTAGACAGGGCTGGGAAGTTTCCGGCTTGTTTATCATGTGACGCCCTTTTAAGCAACAGAATCGTCTCGATCAGTTTGTTAAACTCAGAGAAGCTGCTCGTTACAAAACAGCATGGATTGTCTTTACCGTCATGTCTTGAGCCTCTCGTTCTGTTTCATCGTATTGTCTTTACCGTCATGTCTTGAGCCTCTCGTTCTGTTTCATCGTATTGTCTTTACCGTCATGTCTTGACTGAGCCTCTCGTTCTGTTTCATCGTCTTGTCTTTACTGTCATGTCTTCACTGAGCCTCTCGTTCTGTTTCATCGTATTGTCTTTACCGTCATGTCTTGAGCCTCTTGTTCTGTTTCATCGTATTGTCTTTACTGTCATGTCTTGACTGAGCCTCTTGTTCTGTTTCATCGTATTGTTTTTACCATCATGTCTTGAGCCTCTCGTTCTGTTTCATCGTATTGTCTTTACCGACATGTCTTGACTGAGCCTCTCGTTCTGTTTCATCGTATTGTCTTTACCGTCATGTCTTGACTGAGCCTCTCTTTCTGTTTCATCGTATTGTCTTTACCGTCATGTCTTGACTGAGCCTCTCGTTCTGTTTCATCGTATTGTCTTTACCGTCATGTCTTGAGCCTCTCGTTCTGTTTCATCGTATTGTCTTTACTGTCATGTCTTGACTGTCATGTCTTGACTGAGCCTCTTGTTCTGTTTCATCGTATTGTTTTTACCGTCATGTCTTGAGCCTCTCGTTCTGTTTCATCGTATTGTCTTTACCGTCATCTCTTGATTGAGCCTCTCGTTCTGTTTCATCGTATTGTCTTTACCATCATGTCTTGAGCCTCTCTTTCTGTTTCATCGTATTGTCTTTACCGACATGTCTTGAGCCTCTCTTTCTGTTTCACTGTATTGTCTTTACCGACATGTCTTGAGCCTCTTGTTCTGTTTCATCGTATTGTCTTTACCGACATGTCTTGAGCCTCTCGTTCTGTTTCATCGTATTGTCTTTACCATCATGTCTTGAGAGCCTCTTTTCTGTTTTCATCGTATTGTCTTTACCATCATGTCTTGAGCCTCTCTTTCTGTTTCACTGTATTGTCTTTACCGACATGTCTTGACTGAGCCTCTTGTTCTGTTTCATCGTATTGTCTTTACCGACATGTCTTGAGCCTCTCGTTCTGTTTCATCGTATTGTCTTTACCGTCATGTCTTGAGCCTCTCGTTCTGTTTCATCGTATTGTCTTTACCATCATGTCTTGAGCCTCTCGTTCTGTTTCATCGTATTGTCTTTACCGACATGTCTTGACTGAGCCTCTCGTTCTGTTTCATCGTATTGTCTTTACCGACATGTCTTGAGCCTCTCGTTCTGTTTCATCGTATTGTCTTTACCGTCATGTCTTGAGCCTCTCGTTCTGTTTCATCGTGTTGTCTTTACCATCATGTCTTGAGCCTCTCGTTCTGTTTCATCATTGTTGTCTTTACCGACATGTCATGTCTTGAGCCTCTTGTTCTGTTTCATCGTATTGTCTTTACCATCATGTCTTGAGCCTCTTGTTCTGTTTCATCATTATTGTCTTTACCGTCATGTCTTGAGCCTCTCGTTCTGTTTCATCGTATTGTCTTTACCGTCATGTCTTGTCTTGAGCCTCTCGTTCTGTTTCATCGTATTGTCTTTTATCGTCATCTTCTTGAGCCTCTTGTTCTGTTTCATCGTATTGTCTTTACCAACATGTCTTGAGCCTCTCGTTCTGTTTCATCGTATTGTCTTTATCGTCGTCTTGACTGAGCCTCTTGTTCTCTTTCATCGTATTGTCTTTACCGTCATGTCTTGAGCCTCTCGTTCTGTTTCATCGTATTGTCTTTACCGACATGTCTTAAGCCTCTCGTTCTGTTTCATCGTATTGTCTTTACCATCATGTCTTGAGCCTCTCGTTCTGTTTCATCGTGTTGTCTTTACCGACATGTCTTGACTGAGCCTCTCGTTCTGTTTCATCGTATTGTCTTTACCGTCATGTCTTGAGCCTCTTGTTCTGTTTCATCGTATTGTCTTTACCGACATGTCTTGAGCCTCTCGTTCTGTTTCATCGTATTGTCTTTACCGTCATGTCTTGACTGAGCCTCTCGTTCTGTTTCATCGTATTGTCTTTACCGTCATGTCTTGAGCCTCTTGTTCTGTTTCATCGTATTGTCTTTACCGACATGTCTTGAGCCTCTCGTTCTGTTTCATCGTATTGTCTTTACCGTCATGTCTTGACTGAGCCTCTTGTTCTGTTTCATCGTATTGTCTTTACCATCATGTCTTGAGCCTCTCGTTCTGTTTCATCGTGTTGTCTTTATCGTCATGTCTTGACTGAGCCTCTCGTTCTGTTTCATCGTATTGTCTTTACCGTCATGTCTTGAGCCTCTCATTCTGTTTCATCGTATTGTCTTTACCGTCATGTCTTGAGCCTCTCGTTCTGTTTCATCGTATTGTCTTTATCGTCATGTCTTGACTGAGCCTCTCGTTCTGTTTCATCGTATTGTCTTTACCGTCATGTCTTGAGCCTCTCGTTCTGTTTCATCGTGTTGTCTTTACCGTCATGTCTTGACTGAGCCTCTCGTTCTGTTTCATCTTATTGTCTTTACCGTCATGTCTTGAGCCTCTCGTTCTGTTTCATCGTATTGTCTTTATCGTCATGTCTTGACTGAGCCTCTCGTTCTGTTTCATCGTATTGTCTTTACCGTCATGTCTTGACTGAGCCTCTCTTTCTGTTTCATTGTATTGTCTTCACCGTCATGTCTTGACTGAGCCTCTCGTTCTGTTTCATCTTGTTGTTGTTTCAAACAGAGCTGACGTGACGAGACTCGCTCGGTCCTGCTTGTAAGTCGCATCTCATTCCTGCTGTCTCTAATGTAGCCTCCAGTGAGTTCCTTTATCGCTGTGCTGTTGTTATTTCCCCACTAGTGTAACAGATGTCTGACAGAGTTTTTATTTTCAGTATAAAACAGCCGGTTCGGAGTGGACAGGAAACCTGTAGCTTAAAATCTCCTTGATTTGCAGCAAACAAATAAAAAACAAACAAAATAAAAACAAAAAATAAATAAATCAGTAAAACCCCAGATCACAGAGATTATCGTTCAGAAGGAGGCAGAGATGGAAAATAAAACAGGAAAGTATCAGTCAGGGTTTTCAGTGAGTTCTGAAGCATGTGGCGCTTACAGGGTAGTAGGGCACCCGTCTCATCGAGCAGAGGTTGCGTTGTTGCGTGGTTTAATGTAAATGCATAATGAATCCTCCCAAATGTTTCTTTGCTAATTCTGTCTTCTTGTTATTTGCAAAATTTAACATTGCTGTGTCTCAGACAGAATGTCTTTGTAAACGGTGTGTAGTGTAGTGACTGCATCCCTTACACAGTAAAGAGGTCCATTTCCTTTAAGGAATGCATAGCTAGAAAAATAGCAGGAGCTCATGTCTTCATCGTCAGATAATGTCATTTAATTAAAAAGCAGTCATGGTTTAACATTGCTAATTATAGCTTTATTAAAAGGCAGGTAGAGTGGAAAGAAATAAAAGTAAACCATAATGAAATACGCAGTTCATTGCTCTTCCTTTGGGGAAAGCCCTGCATGGCCTTGATCCCGTGGGTCTCAGTTTTTCAGCACAGTAGAATGCACTGTTTGATGTTTTTTGTTGCCGTCTTTTTTGCTTTCTTGTTCTCCATGTTTACGACTGGTAGTATGATCTGTAATGGTATTGACTCGTACAGGATCTGACTGGCAATGTGATCTGTAATGGTATTGACTCGTACAGGATCTGACTGGCAATATGATCTGTAATGGTATTGACTCGTACAGGATCTGACTGTAGCGTGATCTGTAATGGTATTGACTCGTACAGGATCTGACTGGCAATATGATCTGTAATGGTATTGACTCGTATAGGATCTGACTGGAAATATGATCTGTAATGGTATTGACTCGTACAGGATCTGACTGGAAATATGATCTGTAATGGTATTGACTCGTACAGGATCTGACTGGCAATATGATCTGTAATGGTATTGACTCGTACAGGATCTGACTGGCAATATGATCTGTAATGGTATTGACTTCATTACAGGATCTGACTGGCAATGTGATCTGTAATGGTATTGACTCATTACAGGATCTGACTGGAAAATGATCTGTAATGGTATTGACTCGTACAGGATCTGACTGGAAATATGATCTTTAATGGTATTGATTGCACAGGATCGAGCTGGCAGTATGATCTGTAATGGGATCGTACAGGATCTGACTGGCAGTATGATCTGTAATGGTATTGACTCGTACAGGATCTGACTGGCAATGTGATCTGTAATGGTACTGACTCGTACAGGATCTGACTGGCAATGTGATCTGTAATGGTATTGACTCGTACAGGATCTGACTGGAAATATGATCTGTAATGGTATTGACTCGTACAGGATCTGACTGGCAATGTGATCTGTAATGGTATTGACTTGTACAGGATCTGACTGGCAGTATGATCTGTAATGGTATTGACTCGTACAGGATCTGACTGGCAGTATGATCTGTAATGGTATGACTTCATTACAGGATCTGACTGGCAATGTGATCTGTAATGGTACTGACTTTCGTACAGGATCTGACTGGCAATGTGATCTGTAATGGTACCAGCTCATACAGGATCTGACTGGCAATGTGATCTGTACGGTATTGACCAGCTCGTACAGGATCTGACTGGCAATGTGATCTGTAATGGTATTGACTCGTACAGGATCTGACTGGCAATGTGATCTGTAATGGTATTGACTCGTACAGGATCTGACTGGCAATGTGATCTGTAATGGTATTGACTCGTACAGGATCTGACTGGAAATATGATCTGTAATGGTATTGACTCGTACAGGATCTGACTGGAAATATGATCTGTAATGGTATTGACTCGTACAGGATCTGACTGGCAATATGATCTGTAATGGTATTGACTCGTACAGGATCTGACTGGCAATATGATCTGTAATGGTATTATTTCGTACAGGATCTGACTGGCAATATGATCTGTAATGGTATTGACTCGTACAGGATCTGACTGCAATGTGATCTGTAATGGTATTATTTGGTACAGGATCTGACTGGAAATATGATCTGTAATAGTATTGACTTTCGTACAGGATCTGACTGGAAATATGATCTGTAATGGTATTGACTCGTACAGGATCTGACTGGAAATGTGATCTGTAATGGTATTGACTCATTACAGGATCTGACTGGCAATGTGATCTGTAATGGTATTGATTTCGTACAGGATCTGACTGGAAATATGATCTGTAATGGTATTGACTTACAGGATCTGACTGGCAATGTGATCTGTAATGGTATAATTTTCACAGGATCTGACTGGCAATGTGATCTGTAATGGTATTGACATTACAGGATCTGACTGGCAATGTGATCTGTAATGGTATTGATTACAGGATCTGACTGGCAATGTGATCTATAATGGTATTGACTCGTACAGGATCTGACTGGAAATATGATCTGTAATAGTATTATTTCGTACAGGATCTGACTGGAAATATGATCTGTAATGGTATTGACTTCGTACAGGATCTGACTGCAATGTGATCTGTAATGGTATTGACTCGTACAGGATCTGACTGGCAATGTGATCTGTAATGGTATTGACTCGTACAGGATCTGACTGGAAATATGATCTGTAATAGTATTGATTTCGTACAGGATCTGACTGGAAATATGATCTGTAATGGTATTATTTCGTACAGGATCTGACTGGCAATGTGATCTGTAATGGTATTGACTCGTACAGGATCTGACTGGCAATGTGATCTGTAATGGTATTGACTCCTACAGGATCTGACTGGAAATATGATCTGTAATGGTATTGACCATTACAGGATCTGACTGGCAATGTGATCTGTAATGGTATTGAATTCGTACAGGATCTGACTGGCAATGTGATCTGTAATGGTATTGACTGTACAGGATCTGACTGGCAATATGATCTGTAATGTTATTAACTCTTGCAGGATCTGACTGGCAATATGATCTGTAATGTTATTGACTTGTACAGGATCTGAGCAATATGTCTGTAATGGTATTAAATCGTACAGGATCTGACTGGCAATGTGATCTGTAATGGTAGCCTTCATTACAGGATCTGACTGGCAATATGATCTGTAATGTTATTGACTCGTACAGGATCTGACTGGCAATATGATCTGTAATGGTATTGACTCATACAGGATCTGACTGGCAATATGATCTGTAATGGTATTGACTCGTACAGGATCTGACTGGCAATGTGATCTGTAATGGTATTGACTCGTACAGGATCTGACTGGCAATATGATCTGTAATGTTATTGACTTGTACAGGATCTGACTGGCAGTATGATCTGTAATGGTATTGAATCGTACAGGATCTGACTGGCAATGTGATCTGTAATGGTATTGACTTGTACAGGATCAATTGAATGACAGCAACACTTGCAGAATAGTATCCCACCATCCTCATGTAGATAATCAGAAAATGTTTTAGCTCTGTCTTTTACTGAAACGTTGCATTGTGTTTTCTTTGTTGGTGCAGCCATCATGTTGAGTTTAGGCAGAGACACGTGAGTGAAGTCACATGATGAATGAACTCAACCTGTCTGGGTGGAGAGCAAAAAAAAAACAAAACCGCAAAAAAACAAAGAGCAGGTTTTGTCTGTAGAGCCTCTCTAAACTTTTTGCGAAAGCATCAGAGTGGACTCACAGTGCCCGGGGGGCCCAATTCCCTGCCAGTTTAGTTAACAGCGTCCGCTGATGACATCACTGTTTTTATAAACAATGCCTGTGATGTAAAGGCCCTCTCAGCATGTTTACACAAGTTTGAAACACTGCTTCCACTCTCAGTGACTGGGATGAAAGAGACTCTCTGATCGGGGTCTGGCAGTGACTGGGATGAAAGGGACTCTCTGATCAGGGTCTGGCAGTGACTGGGATGAAAGGGACTCTCTGATCGGGGTCTGGCAGTGACTGGGATGAAAGGGACTCTCTGATCGGGGTCTGGCAGTGACTGGGATGAAAGGGACTCTCTGATCAGGGTCTGGCAGTGACTGGGATGAAAGGGACTCTCTGATCAGGGTCTGGCAGTGACTGGGATGAAAGGGACTCTCTGATCGGGGTCTGGCAGTGACTGGGATGAAAGGGACTCTCTGATCGGGGTCTGGCAGTGACTGGGATGAAGGGACTCTCTGATCGGGGTCTGGCAGTGACTGGGATGAAAGGGACTCTGATCAGGGTCTGGCAGTGACTGGGATGAAAGGGACTCTGATCGGGGTCTGGCAGTGACTGGAATGAAAGGGACTCTCTGATCAGGGTCTGGCAGTGACTGGGATGAAAGGGACTCTCTGATCAGGGTCTGGCAGTGACTGGGATGAAAGGGACTCTCTGATCAGGGTCTGGCAGTGTGACTGGGATGAAACTGGGGGACTCTCTGATCAGGGTCTGGCAGTGACTGGGATGAAAGGGACTCTCTGATCAGGGTCTGGCAGTGACTGGGATGAAAGGGACTCTCTGATCGGGGTCTCCCAGTGACTGGGATGAAAGGGACTCTCTGACGGGGTCTGGCAGTGACTGGGATGAAAGGGACTCTCTGATCGGGGGGTCTGACAGTGACTGGGATGAAAGGGACTCTCTGACGACTAGGGATGAAAAGGGACTGACAGTGTCTGGCAGTGACTGGGATGAAAGGGACTCTCTGACGGGGTCTGGCAGTGACTATCATTGCTAAACAAGGGATGAAAAGGCTCTCATTTAAAAATCACAGTGTCTGGCAGGTGACTGGGATGAAAGGTCATGTATAGTAAGAAGATGGTCATGTATTGTAAGGCTGATAGTCATGTGTAAGAGGGTGATAGTCATGTATTGTAAGGGTGATAGTCATGTATTGTCAAAGGGTGATAGTCCTAAGAGGGTGATTCATTGTTGATGCTTTTGCAAATAGTCATGTATTGTGACCTGGAGAAAATGAAATGTGTCATGTAACAATGCTGTGTATTGTGTTTTTGCAAAAAAATGAAATGGCTCCTCTGTGTGAGTGTGTGTTTAAAATGAAATGTGTGTGTGTGTGTTCACTGGCTCCTTGTGTTGTGTGTGTGTGTGTGTGTGTTCACTGGCTCTCGTGTGTGTGTGTGCGTGCGTGCGTGCATGCGTGTGTGTGTGTGTGTGTGTTCACGGCTCCCTCCCTCATGTCTGTCTTCTCAGGAGTTCACACTGCCCAGGTGATGTGTACGGCTGTGAGCTGGATGATGACGGGACCAAGCGGGGGTTTGATCAGGAGGGTATGATGGGAAGGATTTCCTCATCTTGATAAGGATACTCTGACCTGGACTGCCCCTGTGCAGCAGGCTGTCATCACTAAACACAAGTGGGATGCTAACAGAGCCAGGAATCAGGGCTTGAAGGCCTATCTGGAGACAGAGTGTATCGGTGGCTGCAAGTACGTCCAGTATGGAGAGAGACTCTGGAGGAGAGGTACAGTCACACACACTGCTGCAGCGTGCACTGCTGTTGAGGCGATGCTGAAAGGGCACACACACACACACTGACACACATGCACACACACACACACCGACACACACACACACTGACACGCACACACACACACACACCATTCACACACACACACACACACTCACTTACGCACACACACACACACACACACACACACACACAACACACACACACACACACACACACACACACACACACACAGTCACACAGGGACAGGGACAGAAATGTTATTTATTTATTTATTTTGCAAATTTCCCAGCAGGATACACTGGAGTTATAGCAACTCCTTCAAGAGTGTCGGAAACATCAATCTCTTAATCACTGACAACAGTCATACCTGGAAAGAAATAATTGAATCAAAGTTTACAAACTGGTGCTCATGATACAACTGTTGTGAATGAGGGGTCAGTCCAGTGATAAAAGGGCTCTATATGCAACACCATATCCTACAACACACAAAGAGGATGTTATCAAAGTGCTGTGAGTTTGTAATTGCTTTCCTGACACTATAGACACACACTGTATAGACACTCTCTCCTGCGGTGACTCTGCTCTCCTGATATAGACACTCATTCCTGATATAGACACTCTCTCTCTGCAGTGACTCTGCACTCCCTGATATAGACACTCTCCCCTGATATAGACACTCTTTCCCTGATATAGACACTCTCTCTGCAGTGACTCTGCTCTCCTGATATAGACACTCTCTCTGCTGATAGGCACTCTCCCTGATATAGACTCTCTCTCCTGATACACTCTCTCCCTGATATGGACACCTCTCTCTGCAGTGACTCTGTCTCTCCCTGATATAGACTCTCTCTCTCCCTGATGCTCTCTCCCTGATATACACTCTCTCCCTGATATAGACCTCTCTCTGCAGTGACTCTGCTCTCTGATTTAGACACTCTCCCTGTATAGACACTCTCTCCCTGATAGACACTGTCTCCTGATATAAACCTCTCTCTGATATAGACCCTCTCTCCCTGATGTGGGCACCGGTATTCTGCTCTCCCTGCGGTGACCTCCTCCCTGATATAGACACTCTCTCCTGATAGACACTCTCTCCCTAGACACTCCTCCCTGATATCTACACTCTCTCCCTGATATAGACACTCTCTCCCTGCGACTCAGCTCCCTGATATAGACACTCTCTCCTGAACTGTCTTTCCCTGATACCTCTCTCTCTGCAGTGACTCTCTCCCTGATATAGACACTCTCCTGATATAGACACTGTCTCCTGATAGACACTCTCTCCTCTCTCTCCTGATATAGACACTGTCTCCTGATAGATAGACACTGTCTCCCTGATATAGACACTCTCTCCCTGATATAGACACTCTCCCTGATATAGACACTCTCTGATATGTAGACACTCTCTCCTGCAGTGACTCTGCTCTCCCTGATATAGACACTCTCCTGATATAGACACTCTCTCTCTGCAGTGACTCTGCACTCCCTGATGTAGACCTCTCTCCCTGATATAGACACTCTTTCCTGATATAGACCTCTCTCTCTGCAGTGACTCTGCTCTCCCTGATATAGACACTCTCTCCTGATATAGACACTGTCTCCCTGATATAGATACTTTCTCTCTCCCTGATATAGACTCTCTCCCTGATATAGACACTCTCTCCCTGATAGACACTGTCTCCTGATATAGACACTCTCTCCTGATATAGACACTCTCTCCCTGATATGGACCTCTCTCCCTGATATAGACTCTCTCCCTGCGGTGACTCTGCTCTCCCTGATACTAGACCTCTCCTGATATAGACACTCTCCTGATATAGACACTCTCTCCTGATAGACACTCTCTCCTTGATATAGACATTCTCTCTCTGCAGTGACTCTGCTCTCCCTGATATAGACACTCTCTCTGCAGTTCCTCCTGCAGTGACTCTGCTCAGGAAAGCTCGTGGATCTGCAGACACGGAGGTCCTGTGTCATGTGACAGGGTTCTTCCCCAGCGTTGTGGAGGTGTCCTGGGTCAGGGCGGGCGGGATCAGCTGGAGGAGGGGTGCAGAGTGGGAGGTGCTGCCCAACCATGACGGGACCTACCAGCTGAGAAAGATCCTGACAGTGAGCCCTGAGGCAGAAGAGACCGGCTACTCCTGTGGGTGGACCCGTCAGCCTGGATCAGAAGATCGTGAAGGAGTGGGATCCCAACATGAGGAGCAGCAGAGATGGTAATGGCGGTGATGATGAGTTAGAGAGGGAGGGAGGGATCCTGATAGTGAGCCCTGAGGGCAGGGGGACACAGCTACTCCTGTCAGGTGGACCCGTCAGCTTCACTGAGAGACAGAACACATCTGGGATCCCAACATGAGGAGCAGCAGTGAGGATAATGACAGTGATGATGAGTTAGAGAGGGGGTGGGGAAGGAGGAGGGATCCTGGCAGTGAGCTCTGAGGAGCAGGGAGACACAGCTACTGCCAAGAGGGACTACAGACAGTGGAGGGGTGGGGGAATCATAGACGTGTTGAGGGAGAGAGGAGGGAGGAGGAATGAGAGATGGAGTGAGTGGAGAGGGGAGCTGGACTGTGTGTGGAAGGGAGGGAGGCTGAATCTAGATGAACTGTTATTGAGCTAAATCAAGAAATCAAGTAGCTGTCATAATTCCAGTTCAGTGAAGTTGTTCCTGTGTTGATTTGCCCTGGCTGACTGACTGCAGTAAATGAACTCCCACTAACCCTGCTCTGTGTTTGCAGTGCCTGAGGCGCCCTCCTATTGGGATCATTGCTGGAGTCATAGTGGGTGTACTGGCTCTGGCTGCAGTGATCATTGGGTGATCTGGAAGAAGAGACAAGGAGGTGAGAGGAGAGGAGAGGGAGGAGGAGGGGGAGAGAGGGAGGAGGGAGGGGGGAGAGAGGGAGGAGGGAGGAGGGAGGGAGGAGGAGGGAGGGGAGGGGGGAGGGGGGGGGGAGAGAGGGAGGGGGAGGGAGAGAGGGGAGGGGAGGGAAAGAGGGAGGAAGAGGGAGGAAGGCGGAGGAGGGAGCAAGAGGGGGGGAGAGAGGAGGAGGAGGGAGTAGAGGGAGAGAGGGGAGCCAGGAGGGAAGAGAGGGGAGGGAGGGGAGAGGAGGGAGGAGGAGGGGGGAGGAAGGGGGGCGTCAGTGAACTGCAGTGCTTTCAGCAGACACACACTCAGTCGTTTACAACTCAGACCTCAACTGGCTCAAAGTGGATCAGATGAGAAGATTCTTTCACACTTGAGCACAGAGCTATGCTGGCTCTGGCCCTGTATGCGCGCACATCGCCCCTGAACTGCAGTGCGTGTCCAATGATGTCATGTCAACCACCCCTTGGTGAGACATTTCCCCAAATCACAGAGGCGAAGAGTTTAAATCTACAAGCCTGTCATTCGTGTCACTGGTGTGTTTCTACTTCTAGGTGGTGGTTGCGTGATCATTAATTTCATGTTGCTCTGATATGTGAAGACACCTGTTTGTTTAAATTTCAGTCTCTTCTTCGGGGGTGTGGACATTTTTACAGACACGGGTGTTATTGTCTACATTTACACATAGGTCTCACAGCTCTTCTGTATGTCTTGTAACATTAACTCCTGTTTATTTTCTTACCCATGAAAAACACGTATTTTGCTATATAACAGAATTTTATCGTTCTTCCCCAGAGCTCAAGTTTATTCACCCAGATCTAACAGCGCATCACAGGTATCGATGATACAATTAAAAAACAAAGTCCTTCATGAATCACAAGATTTCCTTCTCGTGAATCCAGCCCTTTGTTTCCAGAGTGACACAGCAGCTCTGAAGCTGTAAAATAACAGTGTATAATAACAATAACTATTTAAAAAATGAAACATTGTGTTTATTGCAGATCACAACAACTCATTATTTTTATATATTGTCATCAAATCAAAATATCAAATGTTTAAAAAACAGATTAGAACAAGTAGATGAGCTGCTACCATTTAAACATGTGATCTACACACAACCTGAGTTATTAAACACATCATGCATTACATTGTGTATTAGATTTAGGGCTTCTGTTTTCAGGTTTTATTAATTGTATTTTTCGATGCTTATTTTGAGCTATTTTTGAGTTTTTGAAGCTTTTGAGCTTTCGTTTTTGATATGCTGTATGAAATTAGTGTTTTGGTTACTTTCAAAAATGCTTGAGTGTTTTTTATTTATTTTTTCTGTCAAAATATGTATAGTAGTAACTCGACAGTACTTGCACACCTAAGTTGTCCCTTCTTTCCTTTGCTGTCCACAGTGAAATCCCTCTGGTCCAGGCACATTCTTCTGGGGGTTTTGTTGTGGCATTTTGTACAATTCGCCACAATTCTGTTTTAAATCTTCCATATCTTAATTGTAATATATCTTTAAATCCCGCTAACAAGCCTCCATCCTGACTGTAATCTCGTTTTAAATCAAGCGGAGTCTCAATAGAAATGTAAGAATGTGCTGTCATTCAGTAGTTGGGATTGATGCAGTGTGAGCAGGGGTAGATTGATGCAGTGTGAATGGGGTAGATTGATGCAGTGTGAATAGGATAGCTCGGTTGATGCAGTGAACAGGGTAGCTCGGTTGATGCAGTGTGAGCGGGTAGATTGATGCAGTGTGAATGGGGTAGCTCGGATTGATGCAGTGTGAACGGGGTAGATTGATGCAGTGTGAACGGGGTAGCTTGGATTGATGCAGTGTGAACGGGGTAGATTGATGCAGTGTGAACAGGGTAGCTCAGATTGATGCAGTGTGAACGGGGTAGCTCGGTTGATGCAGTGTGAATGGGGTAGCTCGGATTGATGCAGTGTGAACGGGGTTGATTGATGCAGTGTGAACAGGGGGCAGTCGGATTGATGCAGTGTGAAAACACAACTATGAAGCCAGTGAGAATCAGCTCAGTGACTAATCCTGTGTTTTCTTTTCACTCAGGTGCTCAGAAGTCAGACTACAGCAAAGCTCCAAGTAAGTACTTGATTGAGAGCTTTTCCACATTGTGCATTTTAAACAGCATCTTATGTGTATGATTGAATTATCAATAGGAGGCTCCTGGGGTAGTGGCTGCTTATTCCTCTAATTCTGCCATTCAGATCCTACAAACAGTGTGTCTTGTGAAGTTAGACTGTTTAACTAGAAACAAACCATCCCTCTGTGTGTCTGCAGTGTCAGTGAGTCTCCAGTGCTGTGTCTCTGCTCCACAACGTCCCTCTGTGTGTCTGCAGTGTCAGTGAGTCTCAGTGCTGTCTCTGCTCCACAGTGTCCCTCTGTGTGTCTCCAGTGTCAGTGGGTCTCAGTGCTGTGCTCTGCTCCACAAGCGTCTCTCTGTGTGTCTGCAGTGTCAGAGGTCTCAGTGCTGTCTCTGCTCTGGCGTCCCTCTGTGTGTCTCAGTGTCAGTGGGTCTCAGTGCTGTGTCTCTGCTCCACAAGCGTCCCCTCTGTGTGTCTGCAGTGTCAAGTCTCAGTGCTGTCTCTGCTCCACAGCGTCCCTCTGTGTGTCTCCAGTGTCAGTGGGTCTCAGTGCTGTCTCTGCTCTGGCGTCCCCTCTGTGTCTCAGTGTCAGTGAGTCTCCAGTGCTGTGTCTCTCCTGGCGTCCCTCTGTGTGTCCAGTGTCAGTGGTCTCAGTGCTGTCTCTGCTCCCTGGCGTCCCCTCTGTGTGTCTCCAGTCAGTGTGTCTCAGTGCTGTGTCTCTGCTCCTGGCGTCCCTCTGTGTGTGTCTCAGTGTCAGTGAGTCTCCAGTGCTGTCTCTGCTTCACAGCATCCCCTCTGTGTGTCTCCAGTGTCAGTGAGTCTCAGTGCTGTGTCTCTGTTCCACAGCGTCCTCTGTGTGTCTCAGTGTCAGTGAGTCTCCAGTGCTGTGTCTCTGCTCACAGCGTCCCTCTGTGTCTCCAGTGCTGTGTCTCTGCTCCACAGCGTCCCCTCTGTGTGTCCAGTGTTAGTGAGTCTCCAGTGCTGTGTCTCTGCTCCATGCTGTGTCTCACTGGTCATGTTGTTTGTTTATTTCAGGTAAGGAAGGCTCCGACACTTCCTCTGACACTGCCGCTAATGCCTGAGGTAAGAGTCAGTCCTGAACACTGAGAGGCTGTGCAGTCTTATTCACAATCACTCGTAAACATGCAGAGATTGAAGGGAATATTGAGGACAGTTTAGGGTTATATCAGTGGTGTTGTGTGGTTTTGTTCTGAGCTACATTGTGACTGTATGATGACCTCACTGGTGACCTCATTGGTCCTCTTTGTTCGCCCCTTTTCTGTCTCATTCCAGGAGTGTGACTCCACTGCAGAGAGAATCAGCGACTCTGCAGATTTCATCTTTACAATCCTTCATACTCAATACTGCTTTTAGTTTGATTTGATTCCACTCATTGCAACTGCAAGCCAGTAGACAAGGAACCTGCCTCAAAATCAACTGTAAATCAGCAAACAACACAAATGATACAATGAGAGGAACAAGAACATGCATTTCTACAACATGATATTATAATGGGATACAGCAAGACGACCCATTTAACAAGGAGCTGTCCTATCCATGCAGGGGCTATTGCAGAAACACTAACACTCACTAGTGTAATTTATTAATTCATTATCAAGACATTAGTAAATTGTTCTAGTTGAATGTTTGTCAGTCAATTCTCATGAAACAAACTTGTATTGATTAATTTCCTCATACTATGAATGTTCTGCATGGTCCCTGACAGGTTTAGCAGTCTCTTATTGTAAATCACTCAATAAATATTGCACCACTGTCCCAGACTAAAGAAAAGATGTTGCTGCAGATTTCAACATTCCTGCAAACACTTTCTCAACCATTCTGAAAAACCAGGATCAGTAATATACTGCAGTCTGAATCTGGAATCACTATGAGACACACCCTGAGGAATGAGCACAGCAGCTGGGACGTGCACATTTCAACTGCAGTTCATTGCAAAGTATACTTTTTTAAAAGCTCAAAACCATATTGTCAATAAAATGCAGTACTGTAACTTCAATACAAACACACAGGATGCATTTGGCTTTAGACCCCTGATAATCAGAATTACTGATGAGACACATTGTTTTGCTGGTCCTTTGTTTTGTATTGATGAGAGTTGAAGTTTGTATTGATTGTTGAAGTTTGTATTGATGAGTTGAAGTTTGTATTGATGAGGTTGAAGTTTGTATTGATTGTTGAAGTTTGTACTGATGAGAGTTGAAGTTTGTATTGATGAGAGTTGAAGTTTGTATTGATGAGTTGAAGTTTGTTGATGAGTTGAAGTTTGTATTGATTGTTGAAGTTTGTATTGATTGTTGAAGTTTGTATTGATTATTTGAAGTTTGTATTGATTGTTGTAAGTTTGTATTGATGAGGTTGAAGTTTGTATTGATTATTGAAGTTTGTATTGATTGTTGAAGTTTGTATTGATTTTGAAGTTTGTATTGATTGTTGAAGTTTGTTGATGAGAGTTGTTTTGTATTATTTGAAGTTTGTATTGATGAGGTTAAGTTTGTATTGATTGTTGAGTTTGTATTGATTGTTGAAGTTTGTATTGATTGTTGAAGTTTGTGTTGATGTTGAAGTTTGTATTGATGGATTTGAAGTTTGTATTGATGAGAGTTGAAGTTTGTATTGATTGTTGAGTTTGTATTGAAGTTTGTATTGATTGTTGAGTTTGTATTGATGAGGTTGAGTTTGTATTGATTGTTGAAGTTTTATTGATGTTGAAGTTTGTATTGATTGTTGAAGTTTGTATTGATGAGGGTTGAAGTTTGTATTGATGAGTTGTTTGTATTGATGAGTTAAAGTTGTATTGATTTTGAGTTTGTATTGATTGTTGAGTTTGTACTGATTGTTTGTTTTATTGATTTGAAAGTTTGTATTGATGAGAGTTGAAGTTTGTATTGATTGTTGAAGTTTGTATTGATGAGGTTGAAGTTTGTATTGATTTTGTAGTTTGTATTATGAGGTTAAGTTTGTATTGATTGTTGAGTTTGTATTGATGAGGTTGAAGTTTTATTGATTGTTGAAGTTTGTATTGATGAGTTGAAGTTTGTATTGATTGTTGAAATTTGTATTATTGTTGAAGTTTGTATTGATGAGAGTTGATGTTTGTATTGATTATTTGAAGTTTGTGTTGATGAGGATTTGAAGTTTGTATTGATTGTTGAGTTTGTATTGATGAAGTTGAGTTTGTATTGATTGTTGAAGTTTGTATTGTGAGGTTGATGTTTTGTATTGATTGTTGAAGTTTTATTGATTGTTGAGTTTGTATTGATTGTTGAAGTTTGTATTGATGAGTTGTGTTTGTATTGATTGTTGAAGTTTGTATTGATTGTTGAAGTTTGTATTGATGAGAGTTGAAGTTTGTATTGATTATTGAAGTTTTGTATTGGTTGTTGAAGTTTGTATTGATGGAGTTGAAGTTGCATTGATTATTTGAAGTTTGTATTGATGAGAATGTCTCTTTGTGTCCCAGTCCCCAGGGTTGGTGTTCCCCAGTGTCCCAGTCCCCAGGGCTAGTGTTCCCCAGTGTCCCAGTCCCCAGGGTTAGTGTTCCCCCAGTGTCCCAGTCCCCAGGGGCTAGTGTTCCCCAGTGTCCCAGTCCCAGGGTTAGTGTTCCCCAGTCCCAGTCCCCAGGGTTAGAACTAGTAAAGATAAGATGATACAATACCCCTTTTAAATTACATACATTAAAACCATTTTTGAAAGCAGTGCCAGCCACACAGAAAGGGACAGGCGAGGCACCTTCATGTGATCAATACATTGTGATGTTCATCAGCCATCAGCTTCGTGTTCCACATCACTGATGCAGCAAACCTGCTTCACTGCATTGCAATGAGGGCTGCTCATTTACTGCTGTGAAACAGCACTGACCCTCTAGAAACTACATGCAGAGCAGCATCTCGGCTCTGTGTGGGAGCAGCTGTCAGGTGTGGGGGGTTGGGGGGATTCCGGGTCAGGATTGAGGGTCTCTCTCTTTCTGCACAGAGTCTGCAAGCCCTCTATTAAAATGCATTGAAAAAAATTGTAATCTGAGGCCTTAACTGATTGGAATAAAACTATTGAGACTGCAGTTGTCTTTTGGTGTTTCTTTTATTTTAAACGATGTGCTGTCCGTGCTGTAGCCTGTCCCGTGCAGCACTGATAGGAAAACATGTTTCTGTGAGTGGCTGCATGAGAAGCTGCATGAGCAGCATCACATTCACAGATCTGCTCAGTTACTGTCACTGGCAATGCTGCAGGCCCGATCAGCACCACATTCTGTAGATCTGCTCAAGCTTTCGCGCCGTCACTGTGGCAATGTTGCGGTGCTCCTGATCAGCACCAATATCTTCATGATCTGCGCGTTTCAGTTACCGTCACTGTGGGCAATGCTGCAGCCCTGATCAGCACCACATTCACAGATCTGCCTGCCAGTTACCGTCACTGTGGCAATGTTGCAGCTGTGATCAGCACCACATCTGCTGTAAGATTCGCTCAGTTACTGTCACTCGGCAATGCTGCAGCCCTGAACAGCACCACATTCACAGATGCCAGTTACCGGGTTTCACTGTATACGCTGCGCCCTGACTTCCACCACATTCGCCAGATCTGCCTGTTACTATCACTGCGCCGCTGCAGCCCCCCGATCAGTACCACATTCTACGGTAGATCTGCTCAGTTACTTTCGTCACTGCGGCAATGCTGCAGTTCTGATCAGCACCACACATTCACAGATCTTGCCTAGTTACCGTCACTGTGGCAATGTTGCAGTTCTGATTTAAATTCAATATTCGCTAGATCTGCTCAAGCTGGCTATCACTGAAAATGCTGCAGTTCTGATCAGCACCACATTCACAGATTCGCTCAGTTACTGTCACTGGCAATGTTGCAAAGCCCTGATCGGAAGAATCCACATTCACAGATCTGCTCAGTTACTGTCATCACTGTGGGTATGCTGTGCCCCTGATCAGTACAATCAATATTCGTCTGCAATACGTCACTGTGGCAATGCTGCAGCTCGGATCGGCACCATATCATGATCTGCTCAGTTACTGCCGCTCGGTAATGCTGCAGTTTCCTGATCAGCACTACATTCACAGATCTGCTCAAAGTTACCGCGTCAATGTGGCAATGTTTCAGCCCTGATCAGCACCATATCTTTCGTTAAGATCTGCTCTGCTGAAGTTACCGTCACTTCGGTACGCCGCTGCAGCCCTGATCACCATCTTCACAGATCTGCTCAGTTATCAGTCATTGTGGTAAATGCTGGCTGTTCCGCATCAGCACCACATTCACAGATCTGCTCAGTTACTGTCACTCATGGTACGCTGTGTTCCCATCAGCACCACATTTCCATAGATCTGCGTTCAGTTACTGTCACTGTGGCAATGCTGCAGCCCTTTGATCAGCACCATTCAGATCTGGTGCTCAGTTACGTCACTCGTGTCAATGCTGCAGCCCTTATCGTGCACTACATTCATATCTGCTCAGTTACTGTTACCGTGGCAATGTAGCTCATCAGCAACTACCCTCACAGATCTGCTCAGTTACCGTCACTGTGGCAATGCTGCAGCCCCCCATCAGCACCACATTCACAGATCTGCTCAGTTACTGTCACTGGCAATGTGGCAGCCCCTGGACAAAGCACCACATTCAAGCAGATCTGCTCAGTCATTGTCACCGGCAATGCTGCAGTCGATCAGCACCACACTACAGATCTACCAGTTACTGTCACTGTAGCAATGTTGCAGCACTGATCAGCACCACATTCTCACAGATCTGCTCAGCTACTGTCACTGGTACGCAGCAGGCTCCTGATCAGGCAATCTTCAAGGCCCACAGATTCGTTCAGTTACCGTCACTGTGGTAATGCTGCGGCACTGATCAGCACCGTTGGTCTGCTCTGGGGTTACTGTCACTGGGCAATGTCGCCAGCCCCTGACTGAAGCACCACATCTGGCCAGATCTGCTCAGTTACTGCAATACCGGTACGCGGCAGCTCCCGATCAGCACCCTCACATTCACAGATCTTGCTCAGTTGCTTCGTCACTGTGGCAATGCTGCAGTTTCTCGATCAGCACCATACTTACAGATCTGCTCAAAAGTCACCGGCAATGCTGCAGTACCGATCAGCACCACATCTACAGATCTGCTCAGTTACTGCCGCTCGTGGTAAATGCTGCAAAAGCCCCGATCAGCACCACATTCACAGATCTGCTCAGTTACTGACACATTCGTGGCAATGCTGCAAAACTGGATCAGCACCATATCTGGCCAGATCTGCTCAGCGCCGTCACTGGCAATGCTGCAGCCCCTGATCAGCACCAATATTCACAGATCTGCTCGTTACTGTCACGCCCTGTGGTAATGCTGCAGCTCTGATCAGCACCATTACTCACAGATCTGCTCAGTTATTGCGAAGGCTGCAGCCTCTGATCAGTACTACACTCAGGCGACCTGCTCAGTGCAGCCCTGGATCAGCACCACATTCGGCCAGATCTGCTTCCAGTTACTGTCACTGGGTACGCGCAGCCTGATCAGTACCTCACAGAGCTCACAGATCTGCTCAGTTACTGTCACTGTGGCAATGCTGCAACCTGATCAGCACCACATTCACAGATCTGCTCAGTTACTGTTACCGCGTAAATGCTGCAGCCCTGGGATCAGCACCATTCACAGATCGTTTCGTTACTGTCATTTCTTCGTGGCAATGCCGTTGCACCGATCAGGCACCACATTCACAGATCTGCTCAGTTACCGTCACCGGTACGTTGCAGCTCCCTGATCAGCATCATTCACAGATCTGTTTCAAGTTACGTCACTGCAATGTTGCAGTTCTCGATCAGCAAATTGGCTCACAGATTCGCTCGTTACTGTCACTTTCGTGGTACGCAGCTCCTGATCAGCACCAACACCCGTTTCGTTATTGTCACTGTGGGTAATGCAAAAGGGGAAGTTTCTGATTAAATTATCACAGGACGGTTAGTTACATTACTGGTACGCTGTGCCTGATTGGGTGCTAATATTTCCGCTGAGAGACGGCTTAGTTACGTCATTGTGGGTAATGTTGTGAAGCCTTTGATCACTTCCATAGTCATAGAGATCTGTTTAGCAGCCGCCGCCGGTACAGCAAGCTCTGATTGGGCAATTTTACATAGATTCCGTTTTAGTTATTGTCATTGTGGTAATGTTGTGAAGTTCTGATTGGCTATTATTTTCAAGCAGATTTGCTTCACTATTGCCATTGTGGTAATAAAAGTGTAAGTTCTATCAGTACTACATTTTGCCAGATTTGCTTCAGTTATTACTGCATGTTGCAGCCTGACAAGTACTATTATTCACAGATCTGCTCTAGTTGCCGTCACCGGTGCAAGCCGGTGCCCTGACGATCAGCACCACATTCACAGATCTGCTCAGTTACTGTCATTGCGGCAATGCCGTGTGCACCACCAGGACCATTCGGCAGATCTGCTCAGCTCCTGTCACCGTAAGTAATGTTGCAGCCCCTGATCAGCACCAATATTCACAGATTCCAGCCTGGGTTACCGTCACTGCGTCGTGCTGCAGCCCCGATCAGCACCACACATTCGGCCAGATCTTGCTCAGTTACTGTCACTGGTACGTTGTGCCCCTGACCGGGGCAATCTGTTATCTGCATCTGCTCAGTTACTGTCACTGGTAATGCTGCAGCTCCCGGATCAGTATCACATTCACAGATCTGCTCGTTACTGTCATCAGGTACGTGCTGCAGCATCGACCAGACCACATCTCTGCGATCTTTGCTCAGTTACGTCACTGTGGCATTGCTGCAGTTCCCGGTGATCAGCAACCACATTCACAGATCCGTTCAGTTACTGCTCACCGTATTGCTTGGAAAACATGGAAATAGCATTGAATAGCAGTTTACAATTTACGAGGAATGACTCGCTGTATTCATGTTATTTTTCCGAAAAGCGATTTAACATTGATAGAAAAACCGTTAGTTCCAAAACGCTAACTGGCTGATAGATGGCGCTTTCTGCAATATGGTGAGAAGTTAAGATTCTTTTTGTGGTCGTTAAATGGCTGACAGCAGCACACGGTTGCAAACAAGTCCCTTTGATCTCCAGCCCCTGACATGAAAGAAGTTTGACCCTTCGGGGATCCCATCAGGGGCATAAACCAGCGGCAGGTTTTCAAGCTTAGAAAATACAGCTGGTTTATGAGGGGTCATAAAGCTAAGGCCAAGGGGACCAAAAGAAGAGACCAGGCTCTAAGACTTCAGAGAGATCCAAAAAGAGATAATGCCACTGGATGAAAGGGTCTAAGGCAAAACGGAGAGATAGTTACAAGGAAGAAGATGACAAAAAAACCAGATGTATGACCTTTGTATACCAGGTTCGAAGGACTGCAATTGAGTCTGTGAGATCACACTGATCACACACACACACAATACTGCCACACACTCATTACACTCACACCGAATGAAATATATGAAAATAGGATAATGAGTTAAATCTTTCATTGGTTAAGTG
Organism: Huso huso; assembly: GCA_036884735.1. Classification (NCBI taxonomy): domain Eukaryota; kingdom Metazoa; phylum Chordata; class Actinopteri; order Acipenseriformes; family Acipenseridae; genus Huso; species Huso huso. The sequence continues at coordinate 9,508,901 of CM072698.1, read as the reverse complement.
TCGAGAAAAGAGGAGTGAGAGACACCTGCGCAGAAGGGTATTTAATGTCATGCAACAATTGTAAGAACGTAGTATTCGTTTGTCCCGTACCTGGGACCACTTCTGCATATTTCAATAAACTCAACAACTGATTAACAATAAAAGACTCTCCGTGCAAGCTTTCGAATCTAATACCGCACCATATCTTTTTGCCATATCATAGTGGCAATGTTGCAGCACTGATCAGCAATCTCTGCCATCTTCACAGATCTGCTCAGTTACTGTCACTGTGGCAATGTTGCAGTTTCCTGATCAGCACCACCAGCTCACTGGTGATCTTGCTTCAGTTACTGTCAATGTGGCGCAATGCTGCAGTTCCCTGATCAGCACCACATTCTTCACAGATCTGCTCTCATAGTTACCGGTCACTGTATAATGCTGCAAGTCTCCTGATCAGCACCAAGCCATTCGTTGGTAGATCTCAGTTACTGTCACTGGCAATGCTGCAGCCCTCATCAGCACCGTTACTCACCCATCTGCTCAGCACGTCACTGGTAATGCCGCAGTTCTTGAATCAGCACCACATCTGCCAGATCTGCTCAGTTACTGTCACTGTATAATGCTGCAGTGCCCTGATCAGCACCACATTCACAGATCTGCTAGTTACTGTCACTGTGGCAATGTTGTGCTCTGGATCAGCACCACATTCTACAGATCTGCCTGGGGTTACTGTCATTGGTAGTAATGTTGCAGCACTGATCAGCACCACATTCATAGCAGAGTCTATCAGAATGTTTCAGCAAGATTAAAGGGGTGAAGAGTCCAGCAGCCCATCAAAAGAAAGTCAAAGTCATACCAGTGATTGGGCAGAGTCTGCAGCTCTATCAGGAATGTTTCAGTGTGATTAAAGCAGAGTCTGCAGCTCTATCAGGAATGTTTCGTGGGCCAACAGAAGCCCAGCTCTAATACTCAGGAATGCTCTGAAGCCGCGATTAGCAGAGTCTGCAGCTCTACTGTGAATGTTTCAGTGTGATTAACAGCCTGCAGTCTGTCAGAATGTTTCAGTGATTAAAGCAGAGTCTGCAGCTCCGTCAGTACAAGTTTCAGCCGCGATTAAGAGTCTTGCCTATCAGGAATAAGCTCTAGTGTGGGATTAGCAGAGTCTCGCAGCTCTATCAGAATGCAGATTAGCAGAGTCTGCAGCCCATCTGGTGAACGTTTCCCCAGCCCAGTAAGAGTCTCCAGGCTGTCTGCCTTTCCTGAATGTTTCAGTGTGACAGTTAAGAGTCTGCAGCCTCTAATGAGCCAGTGTGATTAGCAGACTGCAGCTCTATCATAGGAATACTAGTAAGATTAGCAGAGTCTGCAGCTCTGTCAGGAATGTTTCAGTGTGATAGCAAGAGAGTCTGCAGCTCTCATCAGGAATGTTTCAGGTGATTAGCAGAGTCTGCAGCCTCCCCATCAGGAATGTTTCAGTGTGATTAGCAGAGTCTGCAGGTCTACTCAGAATACCCACCGTTTTGTGATTAGCAGGAGTGCAGCCGCCTTCATCATCAGGAAATTGTTTCAGTGTGATTAGTGAGTCTGCAAAGCTCTGTTTGTGAATGTTTCTCTCAGGTGATTAGGCAGAGTGTTTCACTTACAGAATGTTCAGTGTGATTAGCAGTCTGCAGCCCTGTCAGAATGTTTCAGGTGTGATTAGCAGAGTCTGCAGCCTCATATCAGGAATACTTCAGTGTGATTAGCAGAGTCTGCAGCTCTATCAGAATAACAGCCACAGTGTGTTGTTGTAATGGTACGAGTGTTAATTGGTTATTAATTACAAGTTCTTTTTTACATTATGCGTATGTCTTTATGGTCGTAAGAACTGTTTAAATTAGAGTGAATGTGTTTTTTTATAGTCGTTTTAATGCAGTATTATCCAAGTTTATAAACCCTCTTATTAGATCGGCTGACCCTGAGACGGGGAAGGCACCAAACACAAAGTGGACGATCAGTCGACATATCGCGGAGGGACTATAAGGTCACATGAAAGAAGCGCCTCTCTTTCCCACAGAGGTGAAATGTGGTCGCTCACCGAAAGTGTGATGAGAGAACGACGCACCCTCATTACTGACAGAAACCAGTATAAATTTACAAAGGTATAAATATCAAACACGTAAAGTTTGTCAGTCTTTTTCATCTCTCTTTCGAATCTCGACTCATGGATATCTGTGCTTCTGGATACAAACATATCATAAAATTGAGCTGTACTGAGGCCTGGTCCAAAGTCACAAATCTCGCTTATAAGTGACTGTATTGGAGGTAAACCTTTCAAAGTTGAATCAAAACCATTTGTCATCTACCTTGTTTCACTGCCTCGTGTAATCCACTGAACCATCAGGGTGTAATATTCTCTATATAATAACTAGACACACTGTGTATCCACTGAAATATCAGGGTGTAATATCTCATATAATAACCAGATACACTGTAATCCAGCACTGAACTATCAGGGTGTAATATTCCACAGATAATAAGCAGCAGTGTGGAGTAAGTGGTTAGGGATCTGACCCCTGACCGGTTGTGGGTTCAATCCTCGGTGGGGACACTGCTAAGGTACCCTTTGAGCAAAAAAATTTTACCCAGGATTGCTCCAGTAAACCCAACTGTAAATGGGTAATTGTGGTGTAAAATAATGTGATATCTGTATAATGTGAAATATCAAGGGTCAGATATCCTGCAACAATT